>OW203767.1:7476986-7724201 GCA_934045905.1 Leuctra nigra
GGGATCGAAATGGGACTTCGGTGCTCGCCAACTACCTCCGTGCTCGCTTATCAACGCGTTACACCGAGCGTTTTCCCAATCTTTAAAATCAATAATTTCATATGAACTATGTGTAGAGGTCATATAAATGTCAACTTTCGTTTTACTCGAGTCTGCTTCAACGGTAGCAAACTCGATTCTGTTGTAAATTTCATAGATCAATTCATGAGACCTGGACTATTCCAGGCGTTGACAGAAATATATTAGACAAGGGTCAGGCAACAAATAATATTCAAAATCGGCCCCTTTTTCAGTCGATCTTTCGTCCTGTTTCCATAATTGTTCACTTTTTAAGAATTCATATCATTAGAAAGGAAGAGGATGAAGTGGAGGAGGAGGAGGAGGAGGAGGAGGAGGAGGAGGAGTTTGAATCTCACCGATCTGCCAGTAGATCTCTCGCTCGATGTTGAGGATGTGGAAGAAGATGTCTATCCTCGCCAACTTGGCCGCCAGCGTGAGCGGCGTCATTCCCAGGTTGTTCCTCAAGGCCAAGGAGGCGCCGACCTCGTAGGCCATGTCAAACGTCGTCATCTTCTCGTAGATGACGAGAAGATGCAGCACAGTGTTGCCGTTGGTGTCCTGGTTGTCGGGGTTGGCGCCCCTGGCCAGCATCAGCCGGTAGCACTCTTCTTGTCCCAGGCACGCGGCGAAGGCGAGGGGGTACTCCCCCCAGTACACGTAACTGTGGGGGAATAATGGAGGTTAACATCGCATCATGGGCCAGCATCAGCCGGTAGCACTCTTCTTGTCCCAGGCACGCGGCGAAGGCGAGGGGGTACTCCCCCCAGTACACGTAACTGTGGGGGAATAATGGAGGTTAACATCGCATCATGGGCCAGCATCAGCCGGTAGCACTCTTCTTGTCCCAGGCACGCGGCGAAGGCGAGAGGGTACTCCCCCAGTACACGTAACTGTGGGGGCATAATGGAGGTTATAACATCACATCATGGGCCAGCATCAGCCGGTAGCACTCTTCTTGTCCCAGGCACGCGGCGAAGGCGAGGGGGTTCTCCCCCCAGTACACGTAACTGTGGGGGAATAATGGAGGTTAACATCGCATCATGGGCCAGCATCAGCCGGTAGCACTCTTCTTGTCCCAGGCACGCGGCGAAGGCGAGGGGGTACTCCCCCCAGTACACGTAACTGTGGGGGAATAATGGAGGTTAACATCGCATCATGGGCCAGCATCAGCCGGTAGCACTCTTCTTGTCCCAGGCACGCGGCGAAGGCGAGGGGGTACTCCCCCCAGTACACGTAACTGTGGGGGAATAATGGAGGTTAACATCGCATCATGGGCCAGCATCAGCCGGTAGCACTCTTCTTGTCCCAGGCACGCGGCGAAGGCGAGGGGGTACTCCCCCCAGTACACGTAACTGTGGGGGCATAATGGAGGTTAACATCGCATCATGGGCCAGCATCAGCCGGTAGCACTCTTCTTGTCCCAGGCACGCGGCGAAGGCGAGAGGGTACTCCCCCAGTACACGTAACTGTGGGGGCATAATGGAGGTTATAACATCACATCATGGGCCAGCATCAGCCGGTAGCACTCTGCTTGTCCCAGGCACGCGGCGAAGGCGAGGGGGTACTCCCCCCAGTACACGTAACTGTGGGGGAATAATGGAGGTTAACATCGCATCATGGGCCAGCATCAGCCGGTAGCACTCTTTTTGTCCCAGGCACGCGGCGAAGGCGAGGGGGTTCTCCCCCCAGTACACGTAACTGTGGGGGAATAATGGAGGTTAACATCGCATCATGGGTCAGCATCAGCCGGTAGCACTCTTCTTGTCCCAGGCACGCGGCGAAGGCGAGGGGGTACTCCCCCCAGTACACGTAACTGTGGGGGAATAATGGAGGTTAACATCGCATCATGGGCCAGCATCAGCCGGTAGCACTCTTCTTGTCCCAGGCACGCGGCGAAGGCGAGGGGGTACTCCCCCCAGTACACGTAACTGTGGGGGAATAATGGAGGTTAACATCGCATCATGGGCCAGCATCAGCCGGTAGCACTCTTCTTGTCCCAGGCACGCGGCGAAGGCGAGGGGGTACTCCCCCCAGTACACGTAACTGTGGGGGCATAATGGAGGTTAACATCGCATCATGGGCCAGCATCAGCCGGTAGCACTCTTCTTGTCCCAGGCACGCGGCGAAGGCGAGGGGGTACTCCCCCCAGTACACGTAACTGTGGGGGAATAATGGAGGTCATAACATCACATCGATGTTAGCGACGGAATGGAGTCGTGCCCTTAAGTGTAAAAAAGTTCGATTATATAATTGGAGCATGTTTGTCAGAACACAACAATCTAGACTTCTCAGAATTTTCATTGTTTAAATAAGTATACCTACGTTATAAGAGTTTTTGTTACCGTCAATTTTTCTATCATATTCAACACGTTTTCTAGAAAGTCTTTTCTTTTTTCGTTGCCGGGAAGGGGGTCCTTGATGTCAGGAATAATTAAAAGTTTAGTTGTATTCAAAAATATTTGTATTTTTTTATTGTAAACAAAAATTCATCTCAAAATGTCTCAAACATGTTTTCAAAGTGTTAAAAAACCACAAATGAGTTCAAAATTGATTTCAAAGTTTCAAAAAGCAAAATAAAATTGTTTTTTTCAGATGTTGGCAAAAATAGGATAAAAAAGTCTTCAAGGCCAAACTCTCTATCCACTCACCTTCTCTAGAGTGAACATTAATACCGAATTTGGTGTTTAAAGCACTATATAAGTAATAAACGAGTTCGAAATACTGTTCATTTATGTCTCATCCTTTTAATGCGAATAATAATCAAGTGGACAACAGAATTACCAACTAATCTGTCACGACGTCAAGTCTAAACTTTAGAAATGAAACCGCCTCCATGAATGTTGAAGCATTTCGACATCCCCAGTCGCGTGGTATCTGTAGAGAAGACATCCGAGAGCAAAGAAAATACACGATTATAATTGTCTCTTCACTCATAGTTCACGAAACGCTGCGAGCAAAATTGTCTTGGTATTTCCATAGAGTAATTGGTTCTTCTTTATGATAGAAGATTCTTTTTTCACCGGTGAACCATTTTCTGTCTGAGTTTATTTTTTCATCGTATTCTTGTTAAAAGGTATTATGGATTTTGTTAGAATTGGAAGAGTAAGGGAGAGGAGCTACTAAGGTAAGGGGACAAGTATTAATAAATGTTAGTAAGGGCGGAGGAATTTTTGACAGAAAAGCATGTGAAAGCCGGATTTCCATTGACATGGCACGTACTCAGCTATGTGTTTCCTATAAACTCTCTTTCGTAATTTTATAATGTTACCAGGAATTCATAATTCATATTAACACTACGTGAATTACCCACACAAAGAGCAGGAAAGTCTCCAGCTCAACATAATGTTTGAAAACAGTCCGCCTGAGGCCTACTTTTCTTCTAAAAAATCATTTTGAAACAACAAGGTTTCAGTTATAATGAAATGGACCTTGGGCAAGATACATGAAAATAAGAGAACATTACAATCTGGAGTGAAAGTTTTGGACCAAGTTATAAGAGAACATGACTAGAAGTAAATTATTCTTACTCATTACTAATGTTACATTTTCTAGAGTTGGTATTTATTATTATTTATTAAGGGCTAGCCTATGCACAAGTGTGATTATAACAGTGAAAATAACAACTAATACAGAAGACGATTGGTGTATACATATGGGTCAGTGGATACAGATAGAGAGCACAAACAATAGAATTACAAAAATACATGTGATCCAATAGTTCTAGTCGGGTTGCTATAAATAATAAACTAAAATCATTTAGGTGAACGCATTCATACTGGTTCATTACCATTCTATCACATGCGTATACACACACAATATGCGTACCATAATGGGTGGTTGGGGGAGGGGGGGGGGGGGGGGGGGACATACACGCCGAAAAGGATTAACACACGCTAGAATCTACGGGCACTGTGGCTTGAAATGTAGAATTAATTGAATTGTAAATACGATTGCTAGGTACTCCGCGCTCTGCGGTTGTTCAGCGGGGAGGGAGGGGGGGGGGGGGGGGTTGAATGTGTAGAGCATACAGATACATTGACATTCAGATGTTCACCAGATCACGTGGGATAAGCGGGGGTTTTGTTAAAAAATACTCTGAATGTCGCGCATCAGTGTTGAATATGTTAGTACTAAACGACGCAGAAGGGCCTAAGTCCATCTTGCGTCGCACAATTTCTGATAGGAAATATAGCTCTTTCAATTGCAAACAGACGGAAATCTACAAATACCTACACTTATAATTAAGTACGTATTCTCTTATACAATGCCTGGTATGATAATACAATTACAAATAGGAAAATTGAAACAAAGTTGTCTATTAAATCTAGATTCAAGAACAGAGGTGTCATCTACACTCGCTAATTGAGTAAGCTATCGAGTGGCTCACCCCTCGTAGTTGGTCAAGGGGGAGACGTTGACCCACTCGTGGTCCAGCGAGTCGTATCGGGACGCCTTCTGGTCCTCGGGACACATGAACGTGCCGCAGCAACGTTCGTGGTAGTTGGCGCCGCAGTCCAGCAGGAACTTCACCATGGAGGGGTCCTCGTTGACGATAGCGATGTGCAGCACGTTCTCCCCTGCCAAAACAAGTGGATCTGTATCGAGACAGTCTTCCTCGGCACACATGCACGTGCTCGTGGTAGTTGGCGCCGCAGTCCAGCAGGAACTTCACCATGGAGGGGTCCTCGTTGACGATAGCGATGTGCAGCACGTTCTCTCCTGCCAAAACAAGTGGATCTGTATCGAGACAGTCTTCCTCGGCACACATGCACGTGCTGGTGGTAGTTGGCGCCGCAGTCCAGCAGGAACTTCACCATGGAGGGGTCCTCGTTGACGATAGCGATGTGCAGCACGTTCTCCCCTGCCAAAACAAGTGGATCTGTATCGAGACAGTCTTCCTCGGCACACATGCACGTGCTCGTGGTAGTTGGCGCCGCAGTCCAGCAGGAACTTCACCATGGAGGGGTCCTCGTTGACGATAGCGATGTGCAGCACGTTCTCCCCTGCCAAAACAAGTGGATCTGTATCGAGACAGTCTTCCTCGGCACACATGCACGTGCTCGTGGTAGTTGGCGCCGCAGTCCAGCAGGAACTTCACCATGGAGGGGTCCTCGTTGACGATAGCGATGTGCAGCACGTTCTCCCCTGCCAAAACAAGTGGATCTGTATCGAGACAGTCTTCCTCGGCACACATGCACGTGCTGGTGGTAGTTGGCGCCGCAGTCCAGCAGGAACTTCACCATGGAGGGGTCCTCGTTGACGATAGCGATGTGCAGCACGTTCTCCCCTGCCAAAACAAGTGGATCTGTATCGAGACAGTCTTCCTCGGCACACATGCACGTGCTCGTGGTAGTTGGCGCCGCAGTCCAGCAGGAACTTCACCATGGAGGGGTCCTCGTTGACGATAGCGATGTGCAGCACGTTCTCCCCTGCCAAAACAAGTGGATCTGTATCGAGACAGTCTTCCTCGGCACACATGCACGTGCTCGTGGTAGTTGGCGCCGCAGTCCAGCAGGAACTTCACCATGGAGGGGTCCTCGTTGACGATAGCGATGTGCAGCACGTTCTCCCCTGCCAAAACAAGTGGATCTGTATCGAGACAGTCTTCCTCGGCACACATGCACGTGCTCGTGGTAGTTGGCGCCGCAGTCCAGCAGGAACTTCACCATGGAGGGGTCCTCGTTGACGATAGCGATGTGCAGCACGTTCTCTCCTGCCAAAACAAGTGGATCTGTATCGAGACAGTCTTCCTCGGCACACATGCACGTGCTGGTGGTAGTTGGCGCCGCAGTCCAGCAGGAACTTCACCATGGAGGGGTCCTCGTTGACGATAGCGATGTGCAGCACGTTCTCCCCTGCCAAAACAAGTGGATCTGTATCGAGACAGTCTTCCTCGGCACACATGCACGTGCTCGTGGTAGTTGGCGCCGCAGTCCAGCAGGAACTTCACCATGGAGGGGTCCTCGTTGACGATAGCGATGTGCAGCACGTTCTCCCCTGCCAAAACAAGTGGATCTGTATCGAGACAGTCTTCCTCGGCACACATGCACGTGCTCGTGGTAGTTGGCGCCGCAGTCCAGCAGGAACTTCACCATGGAGGGGTCCTCGTTGACGATAGCGATGTGCAGCACGTTCTCCCCTGCCAAAACAAGTGGATCTGTATCGAGACAGTCTTCCTCGGCACACATGCACGTGCTGGTGGTAGTTGGCGCCGCAGTCCAGCAGGAACTTCACCATGGAGGGGTCCTCGTTGACGATAGCGATGTGCAGCACGTTCTCCCCTGCCAAAACAAGTGGATCTGTATCGAGACAGTCTTCCTCGGCACACATGCACGTGCTCGTGGTAGTTGGCGCCGCAGTCCAGCAGGAACTTCACCATGGAGGGGTCCTCGTTGACGATAGCGATGTGCAGCACGTTCTCCCCTGCCAAAACAAGTGGATCTGTATCGAGACAGTCTTCCTCGGCACACATGCACGTGCTCGTGGTAGTTGGCGCCGCAGTCCAGCAGGAACTTCACCATGGAGGGGTCCTCGTTGACGATAGCGATGTGCAGCACGTTCTCCCCTGCCAAAACAAGTGGATCTGTATCGAGACAGTCTTCCTCGGCACACATGCACGTGCTCGTGGCAGTTGGCGCCGCAGTCCAGCAGGAACTTCACCATGGAGGGGTCCTCGTTGACGATAGCGATGTGCAGCACGTTCTCCCCTGCCAAAACAAGTGGATCTGTATCGAGACAGTCTTCCTCGGCACACATGCACGTGCTCGTGGTAGTTGGCGCCGCAGTCCAGCAGGAACTTCACCATGGAGGGGTCCTCGTTGACGATAGCGATGTGCAGCACGTTCTCCCCTGCCAAAACAAGTGGATCTGTATCGAGACAGTCTTCCTCGGCACACATGCACGTGCTCGTGGTAGTTGGCGCCGCAGTCCAGCAGGAACTTCACCATGGAGGGGTCCTCGTTGACGATAGCGATGTGCAGCACGTTCTCCCCTGCCAAAACAAGTGGATCTGTATCGAGACAGTCTTCCTCGGCACACATGCACGTGCTCGTGGTAGTTGGCGCCGCAGTCCAGCAGGAACTTCACCATGGAGGGGTCCTCGTTGACGATAGCGATGTGCAGCACGTTCTCCCCTGCCAAAACAAGTGGATCTGTATCGAGACAGTCTTCCTCGGCACACATGCACGTGCTCGTGGTAGTTGGCGCCGCAGTCCAGCAGGAACTTCACCATGGAGGGGTCCTCGTTGACGATAGCGATGTGCAGCACGTTCTCCCCTGCCAAAACAAGTGGATCTGTATCGAGACAGTCTTCCTCGGCACACATGCACGTGCTCGTGGTAGTTGGCGCCGCAGTCCAGCAGGAACTTCACCATGGAGGGGTCCTCGTTGACGATAGCGATGTGCAGCACGTTCTCTCCTGCCAAAACAAGTGGATCTGTATCGAGACAGTCTTCCTCGGCACACATGCACGTGCTCGTGGTAGTTGGCGCCGCAGTCCAGCAGGAACTTCACCATGGAGGGGTCCTCGTTGACGATAGCGATGTGCAGCACGTTCTCCCCTGCCAAAACAAGTGGATCTGTATCGAGACAGTCTTCCTCGGCACACATGCACGTGCTCGTGGTAGTGGGCGCCGCAGTCCAGCAGGAACTTCACCATGGAGGGGTCCTCGTTGACGATAGCGATGTGCAGCACGTTCTCCCCTGCCAAAACAAGTGGATGTGCGTTTTAAGAAAGATATTAAGAGGCAAACGGAAGCGAACGGGAATCGCACGGTTCGTCAGAGCGTTTTATTGAAATTTTGTCTTCCCACTAAATAATTTAAAAAAATCAGATAGTAACGACCCATAACAGCCTAATAGACTATTAATAATGCCGCACACTGGAGCTCATTATGACCTCTGATGCGACCTCAAAGTGTAAAATATTTTAGTGTAAAAGTGTATTAAAAGTGTTTTAGTGTATTAGCGTATTTTAGTTTTTACACTTTGAGGTCGCATCAGAGGTCATAAAGTACTCCAGTGTGCGGAATTATTAATATAGTCTATTAGGCTGTTATGGGTCGTTACTATCTGATTTTTTAAAATTATTTAGTGGGAAGACAAAATTTCAATAAAACGCTCTGACGAACCGTGTGATTCCCGTTCGCTTCCGTTTGCCTCTTAATTTAGAGTTTTCGGTGAGTTAACTGTTACGTAGTTCTTCAAAGTTTTTGCTTTAAGTTTTGTCTCGCACTAGTATCATTTGAAAAAATAAACTTGTCAACTTTTCAAGTTTTGTACGAGGCGTAAAAGGTTGCAAAACGTATATTCTCAACGACCTCCCTGGTACTACCTCAATGGAGAACGACCTCTCGTTCGACCTCCAGTACGCCTTGAATATGTAAAATACGAAATATATCATACATAAAATATCTTCAACACTTTGAGGTCGTAACAGGGAAGTCTTTCTCCATTGTGGTCGAACGAGAGGTCGTTCTCCATTGAGGTAGTACCAGGGAAGTCGTTCCCATTGTGGTCGAACCAGGGAGGTCGTTCTCCATTGTGGTCGAACCAGAGAGGTCGTTCTCTGTTGTGATCGTACCAGGGAGGTCGTTCTCCATTGTGGTCGGACCAGGGAGGTCGTTCTCCATTGTATGACATAATTTAGTTTAGAAAACTGATATTCTGCCCAAGCGCTCATTAAAAAAGCAATCTTGCTTACGTGAAAACAAACTAAAAACGAAACACTTCCCCTGTGCGTCTAGTTTCCTAACTTCGTAGACCAATACGTAATACATAATATTGGAGAACATTTTGAACCTATTGTACGACCTCAGTTTTAAATGCGATTATTTTACAATTTAAGGATTCACATTGAGTTTTCCACATCTTTCAATTCTTCATTCTGACTTCCTGGAAGTTTTCCATATCAGACCATTAATGTCATCAAGTTCAATTTCGTAGAATATTACATTCGAATCAATTCTTACTTTCATTCTTATTTTCCATTTATTTTAAATAAAATTGAAATGAATATATTTGACATGTAACATTTGAAATTTGAATTCACGCACGCACTCTGCTCGAACTTGTAAACGTGAAAATTCTTTCCAAATGCACACTGTAGCTGATGAAAAAGAATTGATGCCGGTTCGAATCAAATTTACTTTTTACCAGACATTCCCATTTTCATCAAGAAAATGTCTAGGGGCTGTGACGTGCCACTGGCGCCACGATGCAGGGATATTTTTTGAATATGAACGCATGTTTTTTATTTTTTATTTTTGATGGACAAAACTGTTGCCAGAAAGTAAATAATTATATTTTATATGAAATTTGTGGTATCTGAATTTAGTGTAACTCATCTTTAGTTTCCTGAAGCAAAAACAAATTTACCAACTTTATCTGAAATAGACTTACGATTTTCTGACTATACATAAGATGAACTCATATTTTTTTTAAAGGTATTTCATGGCATTAAATTATTTCTGAGTATGATCCATAAGTGCCAGATACCATATAAAAATAAATCCACAAGAGACATTGTTATTAGTAGATGTGAGCTAGTTTTAGTGTGTACAGACTCCCACGCGACCATTGGCGTAACTTTTTTGAACGCGACCACAGTTGAGTTCTCCGTCATCTAATCGAATTCTAATTTATGGGATACGTAACCTGAATTTTATGAGACCTCTTTCAAGCTATTTCAGAAGCAGTGAAAAGCTGGGATTCCAATCAGGATTTGACACGATTGAGCGATCAAATCGGAAAGTTCTTAATCATTTACACCTTGCCTGTTGAGGATTGCGTTATCAAATATTCATGTTTTTACCAAAGTCATTATATGCTTCACTCACCACACTACACATTATACTTGGAATAGAACATTTAATAATGCATTGCGACTTGCTTTTTAGTTAGCTTTTTGGATGCTTTGAATGCAGAAGATTTTTAAGTTTATTTATGAGCTATTTTAACTGTTTTCTTTGTAATGCAAAAAACACACTTAACCATTGCTGAGGCATATTTTTTTTTGTCTGGGGCTTAACGTCGCACTGTTCTGCAGCGAGGCTAATGGCGACTGAGGAATATATCACAAACCTCTGTTTGTTAAAAGCACAGCTTATCAAACCTTTTAGTGTTTTCTGCAACTTGTTAATGGCGACGAATGTATGATCATGATGATTAGGGAGATGATAAAGAACGGGGAAAGATAGGTAGGTAGGAGGCGGTCGTAGCCTATTAGTAGGGAAGCTTCTGAGCAGTGCCTCTTAACTGAGGAAATAACAATAAACCCTCAGTCAGGAGAATCGGTTAGGAAACCAAACCAGGAACCTCCGAATTGCAATTTCCGAGCGTTTTGGCCTGAGCCAACCATGCCTACAAAATACAAATTAATACCTTCCTAAAAGTTGTTTGATTTAGGTATATTAGGTATTTGAAAATAAAATAATATATAACTTTCCTGTTACTTTTAAACGAAATTCATTTTTTATCGTTTCTGATAACAAAATAAGACTTCAATACAATCATGTATCTGATACAGCTACAAAATCAACCTAGTTTTCTTGTACATTTACCATAGCAAGAATGTCATTTTCTGTGGTACTCCACATCGCGGTACAAAGGAGTTTCTAGTTTCAAATGAGTATTTTCCAGTCTATTCAATTTTCCCCGAGATTGACACATCAATCTTGATGACAAAGAGCAAGCTGAAGCGTGGGTTCACCTAACATATTCATTGTCTGTCGTAACATAATAAAGACGCTTCAAAAGCAGACTTTTGATGAATATCTTGCAACAAAATGGTGACATTTTAACGGAGATGAGATCTTTGAATACGGGTTTATGTGAAGGGATGAAACTCCTTTTCAAATCAAATCCTATTTCCTGCATTATTTGACTATGATGCTTGATGTTTATGAACATGCATTTCATTGAGAGGTAGAATATTTTAATAAGATACACGAAGTTTTAATTACATGCAGTTTACTCGGTACGAACGAATTAAAGCAAGTCTATAAGAGAATATTTTTTTCTTCATAAGATTGGTAGAGGGCGTTTGAAATGGTTTGGGAATATGAAAAGGATGGACTTGAATAGAATACCTCGGAAAGAGTTTGAAAAGTTGGAGCAGGGAAAGAGGCAAAG
Organism: Leuctra nigra; assembly: GCA_934045905.1. Classification (NCBI taxonomy): domain Eukaryota; kingdom Metazoa; phylum Arthropoda; class Insecta; order Plecoptera; family Leuctridae; genus Leuctra; species Leuctra nigra. The sequence continues at coordinate 7,488,177 of OW203767.1, forward strand.
AGGGAGACCGAGAGCGAGGTGGCGTGGTTTAGTTGAAGAAGATGTCGAAGTGAGAGGCGAGCAATGGGAGATGGTGAATAAAGATGAATGGTGGTTAAATAGAGATTTGTGGCGGGCATTGGTAGATAGAGAAGAAGATGAAGTGGAAGAAGAGGAAGAGGAAGTGGAAGAAGATGAAGCTAACGCAGAAGTTGAAGAAACGTCAGGCCCGGCCAGCCGGTTTCAATAATTAGTTTAATAGGCTCTTGCATTTGTGTGGGTAGGTTTTCCTACCTCCTTTACCCATTGTATTTTGGAAAAGGATAATAAAGATTATTATTATTTTGTTATGTTATAGGTAGAGCCAATATTTGTATCACTTTTAATCACGAAATTTCTTTTTAAAATTAAACATTTTGTAAAACTTCTATTTCCTGATTTTACATCATTTGTGTTGATTAACATAAAACTAAGAGAAATTTTATCTTAAAACCACCAAAACGCGAAATTACCAATATTCAAAACGAAATTTGGGCAATTTTTAAACCATATAATCTTGGCTCTAATTATAGGTTACATATTAGGAGTTATAAATAATTATATTTTTAGAAGCCACGACATAATTCCACATGTAATTACGTATGTTCTTGAATAATTAGTCAAACAGGTTGCAAAAGGGAGTCAAGATCTGAATAATTTTAACCGTATTTTCCATCCGTAGTTTGCTAATATCATATTTAATGTTATAACTTAATGCACGCTTGCTGGTTTGGGAGTGGAAATGGCATAAAGTATGATTATTCATTGGACTATTATTATCGTAGGTCTGGCACTCATGCTAGCTGGACTAATTATTGACTAGCGATGGACTGATACATGACTGCTATCCACTGATTGGACTTATTGGCTTGTTTACTGCGATTTGCTCTCACTTGGAGCGCCAGCACTATATTGAGTCTTTGCTGTTGAATGAAAGATGATGGCTCACTTAGTCTGTCTTTGACGTATATATCTCAATACTGAGAAATGTTATGCTCTGTGATGTACTCTATTTTATGTTAAACAATAGTTTAAAATATGTACTTTTTTTACTAGAACAATCCAACAAGAGTATACAAATACAGTTGCCATAGCAACCAGAGATCTTTCAAATTTGATTGGTTATGACGGGAGCTAATGCAGTGGCGCGCTCTTTTAGTTCTTCTAGTTATGAGCTGGGAGCATTTATGATCCAAATCAATTTATTTAATTAATATTCCATGATATATCAAATAGCAATTCAGATTTAGATTTAAAATGTGATATCAAACACAACTTCAAAGCAGAATATCTCAGAACTGTTTCTGATAATTTGATTATTCATGCCACCGGCTTCTCAATTACATAGCACTAATTACCGTAGTACTCGTCGCTCATGTAGATGTCGTTGATGAGCTTGGGGTAGAAGCGCAACAGTCGCTTGGCCAGGTCTGCGTGGATGGAAGTAGCGTTGAGCAGACACAAGTGCAGGATCGTCTCACCCACAGCGCCACGCTCCTTCAAGTCCCAGCACACATCTCGATACTTGTTCGGATCTAAGAGAGAAGAGGGTTATATTATAATGCAGACACAAGTGCGGGATCGTCTCACCCACAGCGCCACGCTCCTTCAAGTCCCAGCACACATCTCGATACTTGTTCGGATCTAAGAGAGAAGAGGGTTATATTATAATGCAGACACAAGTGCAGGATCGTCTCACCCACAGCGCCACGCTCCTTCAAGTCCCAGCGCACATCTCGATACTTGTTCGGATCTAAGAGAGAAGAGGGTTATATTATAATGCAGACACAAGTGCAGGATCGTCTCACCCACAGCGCCACGCTCCTTCAAGTCCCAGCACACATCTCGATACTTGTTCGGATCTAAGAGAGAAGAGGGTTATATTATAATGCAGACACAAGTGCAGGATCGTCTCACCCACAGCGCCACGCTCCTTCAAGTCCCAGCACACATCTCGATACTTGTTCGGATCTAAGAGAGAAGAGGGTTATATTATAATGCAGACACAAGTGCAGGATCGTCTCACCCACAGCGCCACGCTCCTTCAAGTCCCAGCGCACATCTCGATACTTGTTCGGATCTAAGAGAGAAGAGGGTTATATTATAATGCAGACACAAGTGCAGGATCGTCTCACCCACAGCGCCACGCTCCTTCAAGTCCCAGCACACATCTCGATACTTGTTCGGATCTAAGAGAGAAGAGGGTTATATTATAATGCAGACACAAGTGCGGGATCGTCTCACCCACAGCGCCACGCTCCTTCAAGTCCCAGCACACATCTCGATACTTGTTCGGATCTAAGAGAGAAGAGGGTTATATTATAATGCAGACACAAGTGCGGGATCGTCTCACCCACAGCGCCACGCTCCTTCAAGTCCCAGCACACATCTCGATACTTGTTCGGATCTAAGAGAGAAGAGGGTTATATTATAATGCAGACACAAGTGCAGGATCGTCTCACCCACCGCGCCACGCTCCTTCAAGTCCCAGCACACATCTCGATACTTGTTCGGATCTAAGAGAGAAGAGGGTTATATTATAATGCAGACACAAGTGCAGGATCGTCTCACCCACAGCGCCACGCTCCTTCAAGTCCCAGCACACATCTCGATACTTGTTCGGATCTAAGAGAGAAGAGGGTTATATTATAATGCAGACACAAGTGCAGGATCGTCTCACCCACAGCGCCACGCTCCTTCAAGTCCCAGCACACATCTCGATACTTGTTCGGATCTAAGAGAGAAGAGGGTTATATTATAATGCAGACACAAGTGCAGGATCGTCTCACCCACAGCGCCACGCTCCTTCAAGTCCCAGCACACATCTCGATACTTGTTCGGATCTAAGAGAGAAGAGGGTTATATTATAATGCAGACACAAGTGCAGGATCGTCTCACCCACAGCGCCACGCTCCTTCAAGTCCCAGCACACATCTCGATACTTGTTCGGATCTAAGAGAGAAGAGGGTTATATTATTATGCAGACACAAGTGCAGGATCGTCTCACCCACAGCGCCACGCTCCTTCAAGTCCCAGCACACATCTCGATACTTGTTCGGATCTAAGAGAGAAGAGGGTTATATTATAATGCAGACACAAGTGCGGGATCGTCTCACCCACAGCGCCACGCTCCTTCAAGTCCCAGCACACATCTCGATACTTGTTCGGATCTAAGAGAGAAGAGGGTTATATTATAATGCAGACACAAGTGCAGGATGTCTCACCCACCGCGCCACGCTCCTTCAAGTCCCAGCACACATCTCGATACTTGTTCGGATCTAAGAGAGAAGAGGGTTATATTATAATGCAGACACAAGTGCAGGATCGTCTCACCCACAGCGCCACGCTCCTTCAAGTCCCAGCGCACATCTCGATACTTGTTCGGATCTAAGAGAGAAGAGGGTTATATTATAATGCAGACACAAGTGCGGGATCGTCTCACCCACAGCGCCACGCTCCTTCAAGTCCCAGCACACATCTCGATACTTGTTCGGATCTAAGAGAGAAGAGGGTTATATTATAATGCAGACACAAGTGCAGGATCGTCTCACCCACAGCGCCACGCTCCTTCAAGTCCCAGCACACATCTCGATACTTGTTCGGATCTAAGAGAGAAGAGGGTTATATTATAATGCAGACACAAGTGCGGGATCGTCTCACCCACAGCGCCACGCTCCTTCAAGTCCCAGCACACATCTCGATACTTGTTCGGATCTAAGAGAGAAGAGGGTTATATTATAATGCAGACACAAGTGCAGGATCGTCTCACCCACAGCGCCACGCTCCTTCAAGTCCCAGCACACATCTCGATACTTGTTCGGATCTAAGAGAGAAGAGGGTTATATTATAATGCAGACACAAGTGCAGGATCGTCTCACCCACAGCGCCACGCTCCTTCAAGTCCCAGCACACATCTCGATACTTGTTCGGATCTAAGAGAGAAGAGGGTTATATTATAATGCAGACACAAGTGCAGGATCGTCTCACCCACAGCGCCACGCTCCTTCAAGTCCCAGCACACATCTCGATACTTGTTCGGATCTAAGAGAGAAGAGGGTTATATTATAATGCAGACACAAGTGCGGGATCGTCTCACCCACAGCGCCACGCTCCTTCAAGTCCCAGCACACATCTCGATACTTGTTCGGATCTAAGAGAGAAGAGGGTTATATTATAATGCAGACACAAGTGCAGGATCGTCTCACCCACAGCGCCACGCTCCTTCAAGTCCCAGCACACATCTCGATACTTGTTCGGATCTAAGAGAGAATAGGGTTATCATGTTACTTGAGACATCGATCGACAAATCTTGATCTTGCCTGTGCATGACACTGTTCGCGTATCCTTGGTAGCCATAAGCATAGACATTGTATAGCCTTATTCAATGTCTATGCCCAAGGTATTTGCCATAAATCAGGTGAAGGCTATTTAAATTGAATTTGTGGAGTGCGCCTTTTAGCCATCATTGGCAGTACCTCATTATTTTGATGATGTATGGCAGCATTGTGTGGAATGAAAGGGCAATATATCAAACTTGAGAATATATCTGTAGTTCCTAAGAGGTAGAAGGACCAAAGTCATTTTTATTGCTTTTGCGTTGCACATTTTTGTCATCATGTAATCATGTATCGATTGAAATTTGACTTAAGTTAACAATGACCTTACAGTGACTCATAAAGAGCATAAAGTTTCATCTTATTTGGTAGTTGAACATGTAATAAGAAAACAATGTGAGAAACGGGAAATTTGTTGCAGCTAGTTTTATTTTGTGTAATGAAAACAATCAATCAATATTTCTTCGATGAATCATGCACAGTGTGCGACCAGTTGTGCGAGATTTGTTTATACGTGGCATAAAAGGACGTATGACAATGTCACCTATTGCTCAGCAGGGGTCATTTTACGCTAATAGGTTTGTTTTGGTTTGGTGTTGTCTGGTCAGTCTCGCCTGAGGAAACCAACCGAACGAGTCGGCGAATTATCGCGGTCCATATTATATGGTCTTTAATTAGAATAACAAGAGTTTTATCCGAGACTAGTGTACACATTAACCTGGTATATATTATCTTCTCGGTTCATTAACTAATGCCCCGTGTGACAAAATTGAATAGAATTACTGGTCATAGAGCTCACCGGAAGAATCGTTGAATTGGACCTCGGACCTTCCACCTCTGAGGTACATATCTCATGATTGTTATCTTATCTTGTAGGATGCAAATCAGTTGTGTTCTGTACTGAGAATGTTCTTGGCATACTAGTAATACACAGAACAGAGTTTACGCGGAGTCCTATAAAGTATTCATTGCTAGCAGGACTTTCCGTGCAATTTAATGATGCTTTTCCATTTCATGTTATGATATTCCCTTACAATATCGTCGTGAAGCACTCGACAACAGAATATCATGGGCTTTCTCTTTCACGACAACATACTCGTTTGCCAGAAAAGTTTGTAACAAGATTCCATTCAGAGTGAATATCGCCCACAAGATTGTTTATATACTTGCTTATTATGCAGATTTAAGAAATTCTATTCCATCCGATAACTTTTACCTAACTTTGAAAGTAAACTGAAAAAAGACACAAAAAGATTTGCATGAAAAGCTGTTTATTTTTAAATAATGCCTTTGCAAGGTAGTAAATAAAAATGAAGATGATATGAATAGACAACGTTTTGTTCTATTGTGGATTTGAATTCGTGAGACCTTCTTGAGATGTATACAACAAAAATATTTTGAACAAAGAGATCGTTGTTTTCTGAATCACCAAATTTCTCACAGGCAACATAAAAGACTATAGTAGGTACTTTGTACTCTTCACAAAGAAAATTATGTTACTCTTCATCAGCCTTCGTGAAATGCATTCGACAAAGAAGATTTGCAACAAAGAGATTGTCTCCCCCCATTTTCTTATTTTTTTAGTCATCTGTATTTTTGTAAAGTGTTTACACAAACAAGACAAATGCAAACCATTATCCAGACAAAAGTAATAAGTGTCGAGTCAATATTCTTTAGTTCCCAGTGGGGCCTGGAGCAAGGCTGGTCTGCCCACGGAAATTAAATACACCCGCCTACGGAAAAAAATACGAAAACTGTTAAATTTTTTGATTTGATCTGTATAAATTTCATACGTTTACAGATATTAACAAAAATATAAAATACCTACAAACTTGCCACCTAATAAATATGTAACAAAAAATAAAAATACTTGATGAGGAAAAATTAGGTAGGTGCCTCTGGGAAATGGGCAACAAAACTTACCAAACTCTCAAAGATCTCTTTTATCAGTAATATTCCTTCTTCTTATGAATAGGGGTGGGGGAGCACCCCCCCACCCCCTTCCGACACGGTATACTTCCACACATTCATGGCAATAATAATCTGATATATCACCAATCTGTGAATTAATTCAGTTTTAATACTGGACTGTTTGTGGAGCTGACATTTTCATCCACTTGCTATGATGTGTTGTCGATTCTCAAGCTCGTCTCAGTTACTCGAACAACTTGGAGTGTATCAAACCGAATCATAGAAACGCTGTGATGACGTCACGTCTCAATGCACAACCGATTCTAATCACTTCGATTCGCTTTGTTTGTGATTTCAATTCCGCGTGAAAAGAACACCTCAGCTCGACGTTCGTCTCGTGTTTCTGAACACACCCTGATTCAAAGCTCTGATTTGATTTGGAAAAGTAAACCGAACAGAAGATTGAAACGCCTCAAGACCCGAGGTTATTTGTTTTCAGAATAATGAAAGATATTCGATCTTCGACTGAAGTCAACAAGTATCGAAGATTGCCAGATTGAATTTATGAATTTAAACATCAAATTATCTCTGCTTGTTAACTGAATATCTCGTACACGATATCTCAAGGGAATAAGTCATGTCAAAGATAGGACGATATTTCTTCCGCCTTGCGTCGTGATAGGTTTGTGGTGGAGTGTGTTGTCATATCTTTTCTTTCGTTCTCTTTGGTAGATGGCGAACATAACCTTTTATTTATTAAGTCCATCAGTCTACATAATATTATTCGTAAAATATATTTACTCCCCTTATTTTACTTGTTTCCATCAACTCCAAACTACGAAATAAGTCAGTACTGAACCAACATACCTACCTACTGATCGTTATTAAAATAGGGACGTGTAAACTGTAAAGTACTTGACTCGCTCAATAACCCTTCTAAGTTCAGGTAAATCTTAGCTTTCATAATTTAAACATTATTATAAGTTCTTATTTGCGCTACACGTCCCTATTTTTATAACGATCAGTAGGTATGTTGGTTCAGTACTGAATTATTTCGTTGTTTCGAGAGGCAAATGATGGGAAGGTTCCTTAACCGGGCTGCCATTCAAATGGATTTCAAATGTCAATTTGAAATTTCTGGGTCTCAATGTATACGTACTCTCATATTGCATTTGAATTTGCACCAAAATCCCTACGTGTTTAAATTAAAAATAGTATTAATTAGTTAGTAAGCATACTGTGGTAACAGGATTTTACCATGGATGATTTTACACACTGTTGTTTTAATTAAAACAAGTTATATTGATTTGTATTGGATTTGACAAGTTGGAAAGTTGGTCTGTTTTTTAAGATCGTTCCACATTTCAAAATTGCAGCTCAAAAACTGATGTTTTCGGAAAGAGTAGTATTTCCGATCTTCCGATCGGCAATGATAAATTCTTCATAAGACGTCTTCGTCCGGGTGTTCGCTGGTATGCCGACCGTCTCACCCACTCATTGGCGCTCGATGGTCCGATTTCACTGCCTCCTACATGACTGGTCGCTGACTGCATGTTCAGCTTGGTACCGTGAACTGACATCCACCAGGCCGATGTCCAAGATGGCCGCCGCCGGTGTAAACAAACGAAGAACTGTCAGAAAGTGTTGTAAATGATATTTCACGCGAGTTTTCACTAAAATACATGTGTTTATGAATTTGAAACATAATAAAAGTGTTGTTAGTGTTTTATTTAATATAAAATCAATGTTAATATGATATAATCGTGTTGATAATAACGAAACAACTGAGAAAGTGAGAGAAGCTGTGGCCGTCAAGCATTTTCAAGGCGCCCTTTCGCCAGGCCGTTCAGAAATCGGCCTGCAATTTTGCACACATACAAGGTCAGTGGCGTGCCGACCTATCTAAATTTGGTGCTCGAGCACAGTCATTTTTTGGGGGTGGGTGGTCCCCGCCAGGGGACCTACCCACCTTGCGACACATTTTATAATGTAACAGTGATACATTCTCCACTAATACAACTTAATGTATTCACACAAACATGGTGATGAGGGTGTATACGTCGTATTGCTGCACAGCAAACAGTAACATTGTAAATATCATTAAAGGAAAGGGAACAAAAGATTTTTTATCTTTAAATGTATGCAGTGAACATGTACATTAGTGCTAATGCAATTGATACATTTTAGGGGTTGAGTAGGTCTAGGTGGGTGGATGGTTGCAAAAACTGCAGGTTGATGGTTCGGTGGGTGGATGGATACTAAAATATTTATGAAATAATATTGAATTGACCCATTTTCAGTACTTATTGAAAGGATTTGATGAATCATAAAAACAGCTTAACGGTAAGAGAATCATCTTCTGTAGGTATTTTCTTTCATGCTCCTTCCTGCATGCTGGATCGAAAATAGTATTTATTATCAGCAAAGAAGCATAGGAAATTTAAATATCGCTGAGATACATTTTGTCTGTGTATAATTTATGATGGATGTAAATTAACGAACATGAATCCTTTGAATCCATTGAATTAATTGCACCAAAATCATTTTAAACCCGTCCTTGGGTAGCCTCAAAGGCGAATTCAGGGGTGGGCCGAGGGGGCCATGGCCCCCACCGAAATCAGGATTTCATCTAAGAAAATAAGCACATTTAAAATAATATGTGGAAAAAAAACTTAAAAATAGATAGATCATGTCAAAAACGTTCCAAATTGTTGAGAATTGATTTTAAATTCACAAAAATCTCTTTAACCTCTTAGTCTAATTTTTTGATATTTTGTAATTTATAATTTCCCAAAATAGCTATACATTGCGATTCAAAATTGCACCTAAATGAATGACCTTGATCCAAAATTTTCTCGGGGGCTGCGCCCCCGAACCCCCTGTCATTGAACCCACTGAACCCATTGAACCCACTGTCATTTTTCAAAATATTAGTAATGTCGGCCCCCCCCCCCCCCGAAATTTCATCCTGGATACGCCCTTGGGTAGCCTAATACAAAAAATAATCAATCACAATTATTGTACCTACCTGAAAAACCATTTTAAACGTGTGCTAATGTAGAGTTGAAAACCCAAAAATAGCTGCGCCGCATTTTTTTTTGTTCAAATGACTTTTTTGTTTTCTATCAAAAATACAGTACCTTGTAAAATTATTTAAACCCCGTTTTAATGTAGCCAAAACCAAAAAGTTTCACTGCGCGGCTATTTTATTTATAATTGTATTACTTACCTATATTAATTAAGACTTTTCTGTTTTCCTTAAAAAACAGAGTAATGTAAAATCATTTTAAACCTGTCCTAGGTAGACGAAAACCAAAAAATTCGCTGCAGCGCATTATTATGTGTGCTTTTCTTTTTATAAATAAATCGCGTTTTTGTTTATTCATTTCAAAATCATTTAAATCACTTAAATCATTTAAACCCGTTCTAATGTAGCCAAAAACAAAAAATTTCGCTGCGCGGCTATTTTATATGTGATTTTATTGCTAATGCTATATCATTTTAAACCCGTACTAAGGTAGCCAAAATACAAAAAATTCGCTGCGCGGCATTTTTACGTATAAAAAAAGCGAAAAACATTTTTTTGGCTTCATTACAACGGATTTAAAATGATTTTCCAGGTACAAGTATAATTTTGAAAGAAAACAAAAAAATAATAAAAATGTATACAAAAAATGCATGCTACATTTTTATGTATACATTTTTATTATTTTTTTGTTTTCTTTCAAAATTATACTTGTACCTGGAAAATCATTTTAAATCCGTTGTAATGAAGCCAAAAAAATGTTTTTCGCTGCGCGGCTTTTTTATGTGTGATTTTTATACATGAATGAATTTTCTGTTTTCTTTCAAAATCGTCGTACCTGTAAAATCATTTAAAACTCGTTCTAATGTAGTCAAAATCCCAAAATTTCGCTGCGCGGCATTTTTGGTTTGATTTTATTTCTAATATAAATTATACTGACTGTTCTGTTTTCCTTCAAAAATATCGTTCCTGCCTGTAAACTTATTGTAAACCCGTCTATACCCAAAAGGAAAAAAATCGATGCGCGGCATTTGTGTGGGTGCAAACCGTTTAATAATTAAATTAATTACTTCCCAGAGCTTTCACTTCACTTTATTTGTTTCTCTGTAGTTTTAAGAGGTGCTTCATCAAACATTAACAATGATACATTATTTTCAAGTCTAAAATGCACCAAAAACCTTCAAAGTTGGTATTGAAATTGAATTTTTTTCCGAGGCTATGCTCGCACCCCGGACCTGAATGTACCTACTGGGGGGTCCTCTCCCCAGACCTCATTGCGATCGCTGCCAATTTTATGTTCTTGACCATTGGGGGTGGGTGGGTATACCCATCAATGAATAAGCACCGGTCCTCAAGATAGGTTCGGCACGCCACTGTACAAGGTATTGTAATCCAAGTGGCCTTGTGATAAGTTGTTGAACATAATCCTGTGTTTTTTTGACATTTTAACTGGACGCTTGACATAATAACTTAAAATTTTGCTTGGCCATGGACAACATTTTTGTTTTATTTAATACATTTTCAGAGTAATCTGTCGTTAAAAGTCTGTGTCGTCTGTGTGTTTTAAATTGTATGCGTTCTTGGATATATTTGTCACGTTTCGTGATAGAAATGTCAAATTTTTATAACTGCTCCTTTGTTGATGCGTTTCGTTTCGCCTCTTTCCAAGAATTGAAGAGCAGAAACTTTCGAATTCGCATGCAATGGCCAAGGCTCGCTTATCAACGCGTTACACAGAGCGTTTTCCTAGTTTAGCAAGGATAGCACAAACAAAACTTGGGTAATTAATCCACGAAACAATATATCAGGTAACCGATTAGTTCGTATACATCTTCATACTGGACAATTCAACCAAAATATACAACCATAACCAAAATACAATAATACACGAAATATCAAAAGAATCCAAAACCAAGTTGTATCTATCTTTAGCCCGATAGATGTATTTGATACGAAATTTCCAGATCTGCGCACCAGACCCGAGAATGACAGCTAAAAGTGGCTTCCTTCTGACATGCATTCTGTCTTTTGTGCTTATAAAATACAAAAGATAATCGCTTAAATCTTGTTTCGAATTTTACCAAATCCCATCTGTTCACCCTACTATGACCAAGATCTTAGAGAAATCCGCCCACCCCTATTACATATGTCTGAATCCTCTTCTACATAGACTGAGTTAAGTTCTTAAGCTGAGTGCGGCTTGAGTGACCTCTCCACTGCCTTCTAGACTGGAGACTCGCCTCTCGAAAGCGAATGGTGTTTTAATGCAATACACACCATTCCTCTATTTACAGAAAGAATCGAGTATTTCGTGGCACTGGGATCTCCACCCCCTGCAAAGTACCCGATAGATGTTTGCCTAACTGATGTGAGGGGGTGGCCCAACAAAGAGAGATTTCGTGTTTTAGGCAGTTCCATTTCTTCACCTACACAAGTTTGCTTTGCAACGTGAAAAGCGAGCTGAGAAAAGAAAATAGAACCTCCTGACATCTTTGAACGGAGTTGGCGAGAGAAAGTAATATTCCAACCATTCCTTTGATTCCGTTTAAATTACATCAGGATCTTTTGGTTTCCTCCACTGAGTTGACTTTGCTGACTGGAACTTTACCTACACTATTGACACGCGTGCGCTTTTAGTGGTGTTTAACGTCAACATTTTATTTTAATCAGGAAATGTCACGTAAGTTATGCATGGCTGTAAGTTATGAGTACGATTATATTGTTCGTAATATTTGTGAATAAATGGTTGACTTGATTCAACTTTTTTTAGTGGTATTTATCGTCCACTGTTATATACAGCTAATGGCGACGATAATGATATGATGATGATGATGATGATAGATATACATTGATATAGAATAGGTAACGATGAATGTTGGGAAAGGGGCGGTCGTGTCCTATCAGTACGGGGGCCTTCCCCTCTTTTCACTCTCGACTGAGTGAAACTCCTCAGTCAAGATGACCCCGAGAATTATTTACACGAGTGCTTTTTGAGGGGTGATAATTTCAAACATGATGAAAATAACGATCCCATTAGGACGAAATCATTATTCAGCGTAATCCTTTTAATATAAAATATGATTTAATATCATATTTTAATATGATCTTTCCAATCTCTATTTTTGTTGACCAGCGTTTTGAAAAAGCCTTTTCGACCTTTTTCATGACCGCTATAAAGATATTTAAAATGTAAAATTTATTTTTTATATTTTTTAATTTATTTTCGTATTCATTTTGTGAACGTGAATACTTGCTCACATTGAGGTCAATAAAAATATTTTTCAAATGCCACATGGCATTTCCAGAATGTAACTAATTTATAATATGAACCATGATGGAATATTAAACGAAATATAATATTAAAATATTAAATTCTTCTGGTTGAATATTATTTTGTAACCACATTTGAATATCGATTTTGCTTGACTCATTGACGATGCTCTGACCCGACTCCAGGAGGCCAAGTCTTGAAACTTACGCTTTCAGGACGCAAACGCTTTCGGACGTCATAAAGTCCCATTTACTGTAAGAGTGATCGACATTGAAACATAAAGTCAAGCCACTTATTTGATTGTCATCCAGCAATCTACTGTAAACAATTTATTAACATTATATTTATAATTACATATATTATACAGTCATAAAACCTTATTCAAAATTAAGCTAAACAGTTAAAGGTAGATTTCAAGGTCGTCATTCTTACAGTAAATGGGACTTTATGACGTCCGAAAGCGTTTGCGTCCTGAAAGCGTAAGTTTCAAGACTTGGCCTCCAGCAGTAATCGTTCGGATTCGTCTGATTTCCCCAACTATCTCTCGGTTCGACGCTCACAACATTCTCCACTCTCCTGAATGCCTGATGATGACAGATCGCGTCTGTCAGAGCCAAGGAGGATGAAACATCTCGACCGACAAGTTCTCACCGTGCTTCTCATCCTCGTTGACGACGTGCGTGTAGTCGAGATCGATATCGTAGTCCTCGGGATTCTCCATCGACTTCAGAGGCGGCAGCTGAAACACGTAATCAGTTGGTAGATGATGTGGTCACTGCACAAGACACCATATCGTTGGCTTACTGCATTTTCTGGGTGGGGATCATTCAGATACATCATAGCTTTGAAGAAAACCCATTTGCACTTTTATTGCACGCTCTGTCTAATAATTTAATATATTTTTATAATATTTTAAACAGTTCAAAGAAGGATTGGAATTTACAAGAGTGTACTTAATATTTTCAAAATACTTTTTTTTGTGGAGTTAGGAAAATCGTCTTCTTGTTGTTAGGAGTTCAGGCTTCTGCCAGAAAGTCACCTAAGTGTTGTCAGAAGTCTAGTTTCAAAATATCGGAATTTACCTTTCACTTTGTCTTTGTTGTATAGAATTTGATCTTTGAAATGGAATATTACCAGAGGTTTGTAGTTAGTAGTTTAGTTTTTGAAGTTCTGGGAGCAACGTGTTGTATCTACAGGGTTAACTAACAAAGTTTTAGTAGTTTGTTTCATCATAGATACGCTCTCTATCTTCTCTTCATTCTGAATACATTTAGCTCCATTTACAGGTCAATACAAGAACTTTCACCGAAATATTATAGGCTAGCATTACAAAAGAGTTTTATAATTGGTAAGAAGAGAGTTTGTGGTGGGTGTTAATTGAGATAATATGTTGAAAAGTTAAATGTACGAAACTTTTTGACGTTGCTTTACGCCTACGTTCAACTTTACGCCTACGTTCAACTTTACGCCTTAAGTTTTTCTTCTCTTCCTTTGTCAATAAAGTTACATTTCTTTTACTCTTCTGGTAGACAATCTCCTCCATTATTTCCCATTTACGTTCTTCGGGGCCAGATATCAACTTATCGTTAGGCGTATGCTACTTTCCGAAACCTCGAACTTATTTAATGAATTTGTGATGGCTTTCAGGTATTCTAACCAAACACTGAACGCATTCATTCTGCTCGTGCATTTAGCTAGAGTGTATAATTAACCACGAGCGCCGCAATGAACACATTGTTATAATCTCTCGGCAACAGAACAAGACAACGAGCTTTAGGCGACGATATAATGCGGTGCATCAACTGCATTATTCGCTCTGTTGTTGGATTACATACTCACTGTGTCAAGCATGGAAGAGGTGTGTTATATTGTACAGCTCATCCTGCAATGTTCATTTGGACCCAGAGGCCTGAAGTGACATGTGACCAGTGACAAGTGACCAGTGAGAAGAAGTGGAAACTCAGTGTTTACCAATAGTGACAGTTTTGAGTTTGAATAGCTGATAACAGATTTCTAAATGTAAATTTCTCGTACTCTTCAACTTCTTAAATATGTATTATCTCTTGTCATTTTGTTTTGATTCCCGGGTAGTTATTCTATAACTTTAAAATTCCAGATACGACCAGAATCTGATTCGGTGCAATGTTAATCCATATGGCCGTGAATTGGATTCGGGTCGAACCCGGAATTTTTTAGTTATAGAATAGCTGCCCTTTGTTGTACTTTCCGTATCGTTCAAAATGATGTCACATGTCGTATAGCACGTTACAAAGCAAGTTGGCTCAGGGTGTCATCGCTTGAGAACACCACAAACATTGATAAAGATAATTGTGGAGAAATTCTATGAAACAAATACTTATAAAGAAGATGATATTTTTGAGTAATGAATAAGACATGCAGATTTAGATAACATGGTAGATCTCCAGGCATTGGTAGGAGAGGCTTCGATTGATTGAGGCCCAAAGATAAGTGTAGACATTGTGAGATTAATTAGTAAAGTTGCTTGAACTTGAATGAGAAGTCGAGAAGTAGTTTCTAAAGAAAGGGTGAGAGTTTTGAGACTTGGATCTTACACCAGTGTTCGGTAGACAAAAGGAACTGGGCAAGAGATGAACGAAGAAAATTGAGGATGCTGGTGGTAGAGAAGGTGGTTAATTCCAAAAGAACTATCTGGAATCAGTCGATGTAGGATTTCAGTTTTTGTTTCGGTGTAGAGGAAATGTATGGCCGCAGATATATGGTAAAATAGTATGCTACTTGTTGACCTAATGCACTTTTAGAATAAAGAGATTTTATTTTGATTATTTTTACTACAAAGAGACCGTTCAGCCGCAGTTAACAGGTACTGTACCGTTAATTTCTAGAGATCCACCCAGCTCCACAATAGAAATAACATTACCAGCTTGTGTTTAGGTCTGTCGCGATTGCGCAGTAGCACCAACTGCGCCACAGGGATGAGTCGACCTTTGCCCTTGTTGTAGAGGAAGGGCTCGACCTTGGTCTTGATCGCGTGGTCCAACTCGGCGTATTGTTTACTCGCGGCGGCGCGCTTCATCATGTCCACCAGAAGTCCTCCTCCTAGACAGAAACAAACAAGTCTTGTTATTATAACAGCTGGGTAAGCGTCAGGCTTCTGCACGTTCAGCTGTGTCGGTCCTTTTGGTTGTTGATCGCGATCACACGCCCGAGATATTGTAGAGGGGCGCTTAGCTCCAAGGTCGGGTTCTGTTTCTGAGATGCAGTTTGATTCATGAGCATTAAACATGTGATAGCATAGGACGGAATCGGGTTAGGCTGAGGTTATACACTCAGTAAAATAATATTAGTAAACCGTTTTATATTTCCTCAGCTCTTGTTAAAATCCATTACCTGAAAATATGACGACCTTGAAACATAAAGTCAAACCATTTATTAGACCATCCAGCAATCTATTAAAACAATATATAAATATTATAAGTAACATTACAGATATTTTACAGTCATTAAAATTGTAAACAAAATTGAGCGAAGTGACTGTGGCTTGACAATTTAAGGTCGTAATTATAACGGTTTTAATCATACTTCGTGGATGAGACCAGAAATCTACCTCAAAAACGTGCAGCAAATTATGATTCTAAGAGTTTAAGGATGAACTCTTCTTTTTTATTATCCAATATCTGTGGAGAGATTTTTTTTCACAAGCTCTTTTTCGTAATTCCTTTAGTTTTACCTAGTGAGTTCTGTGTTTTATGCCAGCCTTCTACTTTTACAATCCTCTCACCAACGCAATTTCGGCTAACACGTTAGCTTTTGTGGACAAAGTCTGTGAAATTCAATTGTGTGGATTTATTTCAGCCTGAAATCCGCGAGTGAAGGAAATCCGTCGACTTCTCGTACGGACATGTGCGTGTGAGTAAATACGCGTTGCCTTTCCCGAGCCTCGAACCCGGTTCCCGAGCACACGGAGACGTTTGTTTTCAAGATGGCAGATATGTGGAAGCGGAGATTATGTTTTCGTATGTTACGTATCTGAATCATGAGTGTGTCTAGCAACTTAGTATATTACCGGCTAGAAGGGTGGGGGGGGGGGGGGGGGGGGCACTTCAATTATTGAGTACATTTGGATTCAACAAAAAATCAATTAGAGTCAATTTAGTTAGAATAAAACTAATTTTTAATTATCTGTATAATTTGAGGGTTAAATTATCAACTTCCTATCTTAGTAAAAAATCTTTGACACTTTCGTAAGCCAAATAGAAATTCTTAATTCTAAATATGTATTTTTTGATTTTCAATGTTTTTATGTTATATCAGAAATGTAATTGTTTCGATATTTCTCCTGATGAAGGTCGCTGAGAGTGGCTGAAATATTGAGATTGTGATATAATAAATATAGTTTGTGTACCGTCCCAAGAAAACTGTTTTTTTATTTGAAACTTACAAAATGAAAAAAATGGAAAGTTAAAATATCAGATCAAAAGTAAGAATTAAAAATTTTTAAACATAAAATGCTAACAAAAAGCTATACTTTACTGCAATTTATTCCTGTTTATCCACACAAGGAATAACCCTATGTGCCCCTCCTCCAGTACTTCCCCCCCCCCTCACTCTAACTACAGGGAAACCTGCAACTGAATTGAGTTCAAACTGTAGTTGGCCAACTACAGTTTGAACTCAATTCAGTTGCAGGTTTCCCTGCAACTGAACAGAACGTTTCTAACTGATGCCAGCATCAGTTAGAAACGTTCTGTTTTAATATGAGGTGATATTTTGCTGAAATCCAGCGTATCGGGAAGCAGCAAAGCAATTTATAAAACAATATCCTACTCAATGCTGGCCTGGAGATGTGTAGTTTTAAAATAAATATTCCGGGAGATTGAACACAAATAAATTATTTACATGCAATGAATATATTTTCTGGTAAAACGAACAGAATTGTTTCACCGGGCGACATGGCCGAGTGCCCACGAGAGGAACTTTGTTTGTCGGGAGCTGTAGGCACGATTTAATTACTTTACGTTAATAGTATTGTGAACAATAGCTTTGGAAATGAATTTATATCATGCAAAAATAACACTATGAAGGGTACGTATAAGACACCATCGCATCAGTAGTGTAACTAAACTATTGATTAAATAAGCCGAAATGTTGGGCCAAATTATAAGAATGATTTCAAGCTTTTACGTCCTCTATATTTCCCGCATTAATTTTTCTTGACAATGTGTCAGTGTACATTTTCTCGCATTGTTCATTTTCTTGTTACATATTACATTCTCTTTTCATTTCACCCTTTCCTCTCCGTTTCGTTGTTATGCGCATTTGAGCGAGTTAGTCAAGAGTTAGTTTAATTCAAGTTCATCAAGTCCATCGGGGTTACTGGAAGTTCTAACCCATAAAAAACACTTCGTGTAAAAATACCAGCCAAGTCTCTTCAACTAAAAAAAAAATATGAAATCTAAAAATTCTGCACTGAAAAGTAATGATATCAAAAAATTTGCCAAGTCAAAACTTTATTTGAAAATCAAAAAATACTTGGCGCATCGTGTACATAAATAGCTTGGAAGTATAAGCCAATTATAAATTATACATGAAATATACATACATAGTATACCTATAATGCCCTAAAAAAACGATGCGCCAAGTATTTTTTGATTTTCAAATAAAGTTTTGACTTGGCAAATTTTTTGATATCATTACTTTTCAGTGCAGAATTTTTAGATTTCATATTTTTTTTTTAGTTGAAGAGACTTGGCTGGTATTTTTACACGAAGTGTTTTTTATGGGGATATCACTCCTTTTTTTAGTTTATTCTAACAACTTGTGACACATATGAAATGAACAATTACTAAATTCTTTTAAAAAATCATCACCCTTTACAATTTCGTTACCACTAATGAATAGCAGCGTATGGTCCTAAATAATTGCTTTAAATGATCTTTCACGAAGAATAGCAAAGGTTTCATTCCAATCAGTCAACCCAGTTCCGAGATATGGAAACACTTCGGTTTTCAAAATGGCTGCTGAACTTACTGCACTGCCACATAGAATGTATATCTATAAATGATGTGTATCATTTTAGGCTTTCTGAATACGTATTTATTATATAGGAGGGGATTATAATAATTTTTTAAATTTGAATGACGTCATTTCCGGTCTCATAAATAGGAAAATTCTATTTGTACTGTTCATATTCAATAGAGATGGCCATCCGAATCGTTTGGCGCTAGTTTCATACCGATTTGTCTACCAGTTTTTGAGATATGACGTTACTTCCGGTTTAAAAATGGCGGCTGAAATATCTGACCCCTTGAAGTATATTTGAAACATGATTACATTTTATTATAAGCTGTCTGAAATAGTATATTTATTGCATCAACATGTAAATTTGTCAGTTTATTATTAAAATGTGTGACGTCATTTCCGGTTTAGGTATGGGAAACTGCAAATATTATTGATGATAATACATAAAGTTGACCGTCTAAATTGTTCTGCGCTGGTTTCGTTGAAATCTATTTAGCCGTTATTGAGATATGATGTCACTTCCGGTTTCAAAATGGCGGCTTCCGGTGATTTATAACAAGTCACATGAGACGTCAAAAGTACATACGTTACATAAATATCAAAATAATCGGATCAATCTTTGTTGCCAAAAAGGCAATAAATGTATTTCAAATTTCATTACGTCATTTCCGTTTCTTTAACATAATGTTTAGCCTTTTGCTACTTATAATGCATATAGATGACCGTCTGAATCGTTTGGCGCAAATTTCGTTCCGATCGGGCCAACCGTTGACGAGATATGACGTCACTTCCGGTTTCAAAATGGCGGCATAAAACCAGTTATAGCAAAAGGCACCTCAGACGCCAAAAGTGCATATGTGGTAAAAATTTCAAATCAATCGGTTCAGCCGTTTAGGCTGTGGCCTGTTTACCGGATTTAAATTCCAGGAGACTACTACTGAGATTATTATTATGAAAACCGCCCTAAAACACTGTTTTCACGGCCCTCTAGCGCGCAAAGGGCGTAACCTATTGTTCCCCAATTTGGTATATGTGGTGGGGTGGGCCATAGCTCGAAATTTAGATATTTCGCAACAATGTGAGATTTTCCAATTTTAAGATCCAGTAGGCCGAAAATGCCACTTTGATGCTTACAGTAAAAGTGGGTTTGCTCCAGCCTTTATATGAGAGTGTGCGCGCGCCGTACGACTTGGCTGGCGTGGAGCGACCGCTCCACTAGATAATAATTTTCTCCTTCTTTTCTTCCTCGCAGTGGACCACATTCCATATTTGCATCTCCTGCCAACGACCTTCTCATTCAAATCTCAGAGTTTGCGTCAGCACAAGCATAATAGAATCATAGCGTCAGTCTTATAGGGAGATATGGGGGGGGGGGGGGGGGGGGGGAGAGACAAAAACACCAAAATTCTATTTTTATATTCTTTTAAAAGGTGATACTAGCGCTCGGCCGTTTTAGAAAATTTAGAGAAAAAATTGTTTCATAAGTGGGTGTAACTTTGATAGGATGTTCACATGATCAGTCTGATTGTATATTAGTAGCCCGTTTCATTTTTGATTATTGCATCGTTAATTAGGCGCCGGTTATTCAACAAAACCACGCAAAACTATAAAATTTGCGATACGATTGGAGACCAAACCCGTTAACTAATTGATCTCAAATTTTAATCATGGTTAGATGAAAGACAAACTTAGGGATATCACTTGGCACATTTTTGAAATTAAATTTTTTACGGCCCCCAGGGAGACAAGAAAATAACTAATTTTTCATAAAAAATCAACTAATTATTACTAATCAACGAAAAAAAATGTACCAAGGTATGTAAGGTATATGTGTGTATATGTTTTTCTTTTATCTAATCACGATTAAAATTTCAAATCATGCCGTCTCCAATCGTATTCAAAAAAGTGTATACAAAAAGCAGAAAATCGCTCGCGCTTGCAGCAGCCTAATTGTGCATACAATAATTGAAAGTCCAAATCAAGAGATATCTTCAATAAAATAATTAATTGTCTAGCTCAAACTGCTGAAACATTGGGTGTGGGCGAACAAAGACATGTACCAACAAAATATTGGTATTCGGGTACCACTGAAATTATGAAAAAAGTAAACATTCTTTTAGGATTCCCGGAGCATTTTTACAAATTAGTTCTACCAAGAATCGTCGAAATCGAAAGTTGTGTAAATGATTGGAAGTAGTTATGCAAAAAGGAACCAACCCACAGATATCATGAACTGAAATATTGCGGGAAACGCGTTTTACAATAGTTTTTTCAATTTATGGACTTAATCAGTGATTTTTGTGTTGTTTGATTGGCAGAACTTTTATATATTTTTTGTAATTACTAAATATTTAAAATACACTGTAGTTACTTCAAAAAACAATAAATTGTTGCTTAGTTCCTTTTGATCAATGTCATTTTTTTTGCCTGGGGTTTAACGTCGCACTGTTCTGCAGCGAGGCTAATGGCGACGGATGAATGATGATGATGATGATTGGGAGATGATGGTGAAGATTAGGTAAGGATGGAAGGTGGTAAGGAGGCGGTCGTGGCCTATTAGTAGGGTACCTTCCCAGCATTTGCCTGTCGACTGAGGAAATACCACGAAAAAAACAGTCAGAAAGGACGGCCGCGGGAATCGCACCCGGACCTCCGGAATACAAGTTCAGAGCGTTACCACTCAGCCAACCTGTTCCGTGAAATTATTGTTGTTACTGTATAACGTGAAAAGGAACCAACCCACAAATATGTGGATTGGTTTCGTTTTGATAAATGGGAAATTATTGTTGTTGCTGTATACATTTAAATTGTGAAAAGGAACTAACCCATCAATATGTGGATTGGGTTCCGTTTTGCTTATTGTAAAGGTAGAAATAGTGATTGTGTGGCATAGAAAAAGCTTAATATTAATAAATATACATTCCACAGTTGGTTCTCTTTTGAAAATTAAAGTATAGGTCAAGATCTATCAGAAAAAGGCCTAACTCATTTTTTTTTTAATTTTGAGGGTTGGTTCGTTTTTGCATAACTACGTCCAATTGAGATATTATTTTGTTTAGTTGATATAGTCATCCTGATGGAATGCAAATTCACAAGGAAATGAAGTAACGCGATTTCATTGCTGTGCAATGAATAGATTTCACTTCTGGTTGGAGTGCATCCTGCCGGATGAATTCTGTAGAATATATATTGAACGTTGAAGTCCTGATATCAAAAATCACATCAAATATATTATAATAATTCAATATCCTTGTAGAATTCAAAAGTACCCAGAACTCTGTTACATAAAAGTATAGTTATACCCTTGAGTAACCATAGAACCATATAACCATTGACATTGTATAGCCTAAGCCGAAGGCTATGCAATGTCTATGGTAAATACTAAGAATGTTCTTCCATCGTGCAGCATGCAATGTTGGAATATTTAATTATTCCGTATCAGTGGCGAATGAGGATAACAATATTCCACGGCTAAAGATCAAATCAGCATCTGGATGAATCTGTGTTAAATAGTGGACAAAGTTTGATCTGTGTGACATTGATGTGTGGACGATGAAGATGAAGCGAATGATGAGGCAGCTGGGGTTTGTGGCGATCATCTTGCTGTCTTCAGGAGCCAACTGTGATGACGACGCCGATGATGAAGAAGACAGTGGTGAAGATAGGGGAGTGGTAATTATAAATCACTATAGAATTTGGTTGACGGTCGTGTTGCAAAGCGTAATTGAGCGAGCGAACGACCGTCTCCTTTTGACTCTTTTGACACGGACCTCTGTTTTTTTTTGGGCTGTTGTCTGGAGCAATAGAAGTCGCACCGTTTCACCGATCAATCTGAAATTTTGCACACATGTAGAGACATCCATTTTTGTTTGCAGACCAAATTTTTTGGAAATCCATTAATTGGTTTTAATTTAGATAAACATCTCCTGATAGGTTGGAAAAATGAAAATGGTCTTCGATATATCTGATCAAACTCATATTTTGCATGTATGACCAACATTGTCTCTTATTTTACAAAATCTTCATCCCAATCAGTTAAGAACGTATGGCCTTATTGACATTTTTAATATCTGTCAGAAATGAAGACTCGGAATGAATGTTTTCCAGTGGCAATTGAATTGAATCTGATTTGCTTTATGTATCAGGGTGCTTAGATGCTTTAGAGACAACATTCTCTGTTTGCAGACCCTAATGTTTTTGAAATCCGTCATTGGTTAAAATTTAAATAAATATCTCCTAATAGGTTAAAAAATGAAAATTGTGTTCGATAAATCTGATCAAACTCATATTTTGCATGATCATTAAGACTAACAATGTCTCTTATTTTACAAGTTTTCATCCCAATCAGTTAAGCACGTACGCACTAATTGGCATTTTTAATAACTGTCAGAAATTAAGTACCGAAATGACTGTTTTTCCACTGCCAACTGAATCTGATTTGCTTTAGGTCCTCTAGTGCTTAGATGCTATTTTCACGTTTCAATGAAAACATATAGGTAATTTTATGTTGATTGAGTGGTTCATATTTCAATTCAATATGGATGTATATGTTTTATGTGCGTTGTGTACGCATATCCTGTTGGAGAATTTGCACGTACCCGTGCTCGCTCATCAACGCAACAGTATGTTAAGTGAGTGTGAGTGTACAGTACGAATTGGCTGGGTGGAGCGACTGCTCCACTAGATTTGCCTTGTTAATAGCTGGTTATTACACGAAATCGATCAGTTCTCCTTAACTATTGTACTTCAAGATTAAGATGTTACCTAATATTATTATTTGTCATTATGTAGGTATATATAATCTACCTCACTGCTCAAAAAATATTTAAAATAAATAGGTACCTATATAATTTTCTAAACTCTTTGGTTTAAAAATTTGATATTGTAAATTGATAATGCTGTGGAAACTTTGTCACGCGGAGGAGTGGGAGGGGGGCGATGGACCGCTGCCTGAACCCATCACTACCCTCACATCCAAGTTACAAATTCATACCTTCGCAGGAATATTAATTCAGTTTTCAATTTTCTTTCAGAGAAACTATGATCTTCTCCTGGAAAAGTCAGAGTGGGATAAACATATTGACTCCACTCGCATTTTGAAAATATTTCTTTGGCAGGTGACGAGATTTAACAGAACGACATATGTTCTGAATGCTTCTGTTGAGCATTTTATTGATTTTCCAGAAGATGCCCAGGTAAACTTGTTCAAGGGAGCGTCATCGTCATCGTCATAATCATCGTCATCGTCATCGTCATCGTCATCGTCATCGTCATCGTCATCGTCATCGTCATCGTCATCGTCATAATCATCGTCATCGTCAATTGGTAAAAATCATTCTAGTCATTAAAATACATCTAGTGGAGCGGTCGCTCCACGCCAGCCAAGTCGTACGGCGCGCGCACACTCTCATATAAAGGCTGGAGCAAACCCACTTTTACTGTAAGCATCAAAGTGGCATTTTCGGCCTACTGGATCTTAAAATTGAGAAATCTCACATTGTTGCGAAATATCTTAATTTCGAGCTATGGCCCACCCTACAACATATACCAAATTTGGGAACAATAGGTTACGCCCTTTGCGCGCTAGAGGGCCGTGAAAACTGTGTTTTAGGGCGGTTTTCATAATAATAATCTTAGTAGTAGTAGGCTGGAGCTCAAATCCGGTAAACAGGCCACAGCCTAAACGGCTGAACCGATTGATCTCACATTTTTACCACGTGTGCACTTTTGGCGTCTGATTTAACCTTGTCCCCATGAATTTTTTGTGCCGCCATTTTGAAACCGGAAGTGACGTCATATCTCGTCAACGGTTGGACCGATCGGAACGAAATTTGCGCCAATCGTTTCAGACGGTCATCTATATGGATTATCAATATCAAAAGACTGAACATTATTTTAAATAAACCGGAAATGACGTCATGAAATTTAATATACATCGAATTGCATTTCAGCAACAACTGTTGATCCGATTGTCTTGATATTTATGTAACGTTTGTACTTTTGATATTTCATTTGACTTGTTATAAAACCAACCGGAAGCCGCCATTTTGAAACCGGAAGTGACATCATGTCTCAAAAACGGCTAAACAGATTAGAACAAAACCAGCGCTAAACGATTTAGACGGTCAACTTTATGTAATCAGTAATATTTGATGATTCAAATATCGAAACCGGAAATGACGTCACACATTTTATGACCTATACCGGAAATGACGTCATAAATATGCTAAATGACGCTAAATTCACCACTTTATACTTTAAAATAGATATAAGTAAACGTACTTTGTAAATAATTATAAATTCAAGGTTGCAGTGTTCTCGGCGGCCATTTTTAAAACCGGAAGTGACGTCATATATCGTAAACGGTTGTACCGATTGCAACCTAAGTTTGGAAATGTGTTGGACTAATAATTATGAATTCAAGACGACATTATTTTCGGCCGCCATTGTTAAAACCGGAAGTGACGTCAAATATCGAAAATGGCTGTACCGATTGCAATCAAATTTTGGAAATGTGTTGTACTAATAATTATGAATTCAAGACGACATTATTTTCGGCCGCCATTGTTAAAACCGGAAGTGACGTCATATATCGAAAATGGCTGTACCGATTGCAACCAAATTTTGGAAATGTGTTGTACTAATAATTATGAATTCAAGACGACATTATTTTCGGCCGCCATTGTTAAAACCGGAAGTGACGTCATATATCAAAAACGGCTGTACCGATTGCAACCAAATTTTGGAAATGTGTAGGAGTAATAATTATGAATTCAAGACGACATTATTTTCGGCCGCCATTGCTAAAACCGGAAGTGACGTCATATATCGAAAACGGCTGGACCGATTGTAACGAAACTTAAAGCTATTCTTCTTGGATAATTATTTTAATCTTATATACCAAACGCAACTTTTCTAAGTATCCAAATCGGCATAGGCGTATTTTTTTAAAGAAATAAGTTCTTGCACGGACACAAGCTGTGCTACAAGCTGTATGAATAAACTAACAAAAGAAGTGATATCCCAGAAAAAAACACTCCGTGTAAAAAAGGCAGCCAAGTCTCTTTACTTTAAAAAAATTCAACACCGAAAAGGAGTGATATCAAAAAAGGAGCCAAGTCAATGACATTTCCAAATATTTAATCGTATCTTTGAAATAAAAGTATAAACACCGAGAAATACTTTACAAAAGGACTTGGCGCATCGTTTTTTTAAAGACATTTTTCTATTCATAAGCATGTGCCATTTATATACAACCGTCATTTTGAATGTTTAGAATAATAGGGAAACATCTTTCAATTAGGTACATATTATACATACCTTCTGTAAAATATTTTCTATATGAATATATACGCTATGAAACTTGTTGTCTATGCTTTCTATAAATATACACAATAGTTATCTTCGTAATATTGTTTCGTGGTGAATATAATTAAGTCTCATGCGTTATACCTTCTCATCATGTAACAATTTCTATTAATACACATTTTATAAAAATACATTTCACAAAGAAGACAGTCATATTGAATTTCTATTAAAAAATTTAACTTTATACACTTGACACTTCAAAAATATATAATTGTGTTCCATTAGTTAGTAATTATTTGACAACGTTTCATGATTTCCTTCAGTCAAGATCAAATTATGAAAAGATACCAGTCTAATATCGCCATATTAACAGTACTGCAAGAATATGTATGAGCCCACTTCCAATTGATATGAAGGGATGTGTGTTGTGAAAAATATCCGACCGAACCGGGGCACGAACTTGGGACCTCTCACTTGCCGGGCGAGAGCTCTACCAACTGAGCTACCCGATCGGACGGGCGGACATTAGACACAACACACTGATGAGGATCCTGACTCCTGACTCCATGGAAGTTTTCCAAAGAAACCTACATTCTCACCACTTCCAATTGTTATGTAATTCTTTCACCCTTATATTACTTATATATTACAGCATAAAATCATGCTTCTATCGCCATTGACAAAACTATAAAATAGTCATTACTAAAAGTAGCTTGATTCATAGATTCTGGCTCTAATAGAAAGAGGAAAATGTACCTACTTGTAAATTTCTTTCCACTTTTAGGATAGAATGATGTCTTTAAAAAAACGATGCGCCAAGTCCTTTTGTAAAGTATTTCTCGGTGTTTATACTTTTATTTCAAAGATACGATTAAATATTTGGAAATGTCATTGACTTGGCTCCTTTTTTGATATCACTCCTTTTCGGTGTTGAATTTTTTTAAAGTAAAGAGACTTGGCTGCCTTTTTTACACGGAGTGTTTTTTTCTGTACCGGTTACTAGAACTAATTAAACAAGGGGCATGTTTACGTCAACACTATAACATTTGTTTGTAAGGAACTTTTTAAGGGAATATTTAAAATGAATCCTTGAGTAGGCAATGTTTGATGTCAACTGGCAGATCATTGATGCTTATATACTTACCTGCACAAAAAGCGAAAAATAATTAGATTTTTTAATATTCTCCTAAAAGAAATAATAAACAACTTTCCTCTTTCAGATAAAAGCAATTGCTTACGAACAGATGCCAAATGGTCGCTACAGTCTTATCCCAATTCCGTTAATAACAGCAAATTTATGCACCGCTATAGAGACAGATGCGACAGGGCTGGTTCAAGTCATGCAATCAGCCAGCAACTATCCACAAAGATGTCCATTTAAAAAGGTAATATTCATTGCGTACATTCTCCGCATGTAAATCAAAGATACCGCATACAATTCCTTGGGTTTAGAATTAGAGGTGATGAAGACTAGGTGTATAGTAGAGAACACCCGGTCGTGATCATTGTTAATACGTGCCATCGGTTGTTCGTGCTGTGACAATGGGGTTGTTCACTGCCATTTGCTCTCACTCGCAGCGCTAGCAGCATTGGAGGTGCCTCTCTCTGATTGGTTGGTTTCTGAATCCAAGATCTCTGAATCAAACTCCCGCCAAGATTTAAAAACCTTCCATTCCGCTAGATGCATTTTGATTGGCTCTCTCCCGGACGATTAGAACAGCAGCGCCATCTACAATAGTTTTGCGTGAACAACCCCATTGATTTGAAATCCCAGTTCAGAAAATCTCAAACCACATTTTCTAATCATAATACTTTTTTTCTAAAAAAAAATATATATCTTCTTAATTTCTCCTTATTCTCAATTACCAACTTGGTTTTCTTTCTTGCAGGGTAAATACTGGATACGCGACATGATAAGTACAACAAAATACCTGCCACCTGAGTTGCCTGGTAACAGGTGGCGTTTAGATGTTCTAATACTTTGGGGAGGAAAGATACAAATAAAGTTCAGTGTATTTTTCTTCATTGACCGAGATATTTAATTCTGAAATCTCTGTATCAAATGAATAAATACATGCTTACCATGTGAACATGCAACTACATCATTTATCGCCTATTTGATCCAGAGTAAACTGGGATGCGATCATGTAAAATGACAACTTAGTTCTCGCGTGACAATCTTCTCATCTCAATGTTAATCACGACCTTGTCGAAGTGAAATGAGAAGCCTGTCACGCGACATCATTTTGTTCGATTCATTTTGTTCGATTCCCAGCTGAAAATCTTCCTGACTTCATCCTGTTACACATATGCCATTGAAATGAGCAGTAACGTAAAAGTTTGTCGGTGACGTACTGTGTAGCTGACGAAAAAATTTGACAAATTAAAGACGTGAAATCATCAGTCATATTATAAGGTCTGAAAACTCCCAAATGTTGTGCAAATTATATTGTTGTTTATATTGTAGGCCCAGTTCGTGCGCCAACACTTCTCCCCAAAATACAGACTTGCCGTACTAATATACATTGAAAATAAAGACATTTTTAATTTCAAGATTCAAGATTCAAGATTCTTTGAAATCAAGAGTTTGACAGGTGATTTTTCTAGTAATTTATTTTCTCTTTGTATTGTATCCCTGAAGATGGTAGATTTAATTATATCACAATGTTGGATAAATAAAGATTGTCCAAGAGGAAATACGACACTAACTCATTCCCGAAAGAATAATATAGCATAAAATAAAGAAAATAAATATATATATATACATATGATAGGAACATATTATGATAAGACACATTTGATATGTGTACGTTGTGAAAAAATCCGACCGATGCCGGTGTTAGCATTTTGTTGTCACTACGCCGTGGAGTACAACCTTTTTACTCTTATTCCTACAATTTCATAGCGAACAAACTTTTGATTCACTTTTATAAGAATTGATAAGTGCGTATTGTGTGCAGCAACTTTTACTCCATGTGTTTTGGATTTCTGCCACCTGTACAGACACAGCTGTGCTGTCTGTACAGCGGGAATGACGCCTTCGCACTGTGCCTCTGGAGTCTTCCCAATGTACTGCGGGTTGCGGATGATCCCAAGATCCAGTTGCTCATTCAGGGACTCAACAGGTTCCCGTGATTCCCTCAGGACTTGGCTTCATGTTCCTTCTCCTCGTCCGTCAGAGAACATGGCTCAGATCGTAACATCAGGCAATCAGCAAACATGATCAATAGGAGCACTAGTTTTACTTCTTCATTGTCCGTCAATTTCAATGGTAGATCTCAAGTTGGCTGGAAAACGTAGTGAGACGATAAGCTGGGGGGGAACATATAATAATATGTTGTCGCGTGACTAGTTACACATCTCACTCGAGAAGGTCGTGAATAACATTGAGATGAGAACATTGTCACGCGAGAACGAAGTTGTCATTTGACTTAAGACAGAAAGTAATCATGCATCGGTATCTAATGAGTATGCTTTTACCGTATTAATGATCGGTCGCCCCAATTTAGCTACCCTTTATTTTATTATTATGAACCTTCTCTAACGTCAATGTCCAAATTGATGAAAACACATGCCTGATCGAAACGCCCGAGATATTTTCCTAGTCGTCTTATATCCAAGGAGTGGGGTCGTGACGTACGAGGGAATACAAATTAAAGGGAAAGTATAGGATTGTCGTTACGAGATCGGGGCGCCCAAGGTCAAATATTAATGAACCAACAGCTGCCACCATTTGTAGTAAGGTTGTGCCTCACGACGAGGGAATTGCCTCTTTTGAATCAAAATTCCTGAAGTTTCTCAAAGAAAACATCAATAACTAGTAGATCTAGAATGTTTTATTGCAATCGTGCAGTGGTTCTTAAATATTTCTGTAGAACGCTGTTGGCACGAACCCCCTCACTTAACATACCCTAACTAAAGTGCATCAAATATGCTGTATTTAAAGTTACTCATCACAGGTCCTGAAATAAGTGAATAATTTGAATACTGAATACGATTGATTTTGAATTGATGAAACTTTCAGATATCTGTTCTACTTATTTGTTATATTTGAAATAATAATTTTGGGCTAATTTTGTGGTCTTAAATGTGGCTTTTCTTAAAATGTATTTTTATTTCAAAATTTATGTAGTCAACGAAGACCCTAGTTTAAGAATCGCTGAACGTTTTCTTTTTATTTATTTAAACATCTTGCATAAAAATTTAAATTTTATTTGGCAAGGAAAACAATCACACTTAACAACACTTGTAATTCATACGAATAATAATAATAATTAAAATGAACAAAATTAAATACAAACTATTGAACCTCGGCATCCATCTCTTATCAATTCCTTTAACCTCTTCACAGTGCAATCTTCCAATACAAGCTCCAATAACACATTCTTTTCCATTCCAATCTCGGACCGTTCTATGAAGAAAGGAATACCTCCCCATACACAAGTACGAGTGTTCCATCTACCTAGATGAAGTCACAGATTTAGTTGAAAACATGACTCTGACGTAACAGCCGTACAGCGCGTGCCATCGATCACGCAACATTTGCCCTCGCGTATTCGAACAATCCGCTCGAGTGATAATTGCTCCGCATTCCACGCAGAGAGTCGAACCCGCGATCATGCGGAATGTAATTACTCATCATCTCGCGTTCCCGCTCGTCTTGCGCAGATGAGATTAACGTCGTGCTTGATTAATCCAATACAGCGTCATTGTTCAATGGCCGTGTCAATGAGTGGAAAACACGTCTTCTGCTTTGCGTAATGTTGAACTTCCCGCTAGGTGGCGCACAATCAGACTTTGTACCGGCACATTTGCTGTTGAAAGACCCATTTTACCATTTGTTTGAGCTTCAGTTAAAGTAAAGTTTAGCATTTATATACAGACAGGCCCTACTTAAATTTGGTGTATTCTCATTATATTAAGCTGAAAATTCTAACGCTATTTCCTCAGTTTAAATTATACTCAGGTTACATTAACAGCAGTTTATTTATTAATGGTAATACCGACCCCAAGTCGCGAAATAATTATTAGTTTAAGAATGTTTAATTAGCAAACCATAGAAAGTCGAGAGCAAAAGCAGGTATTTAGCAACGAAAGCAACATTCTACCTACGAAAGGTTATGTTTGTTTAATTTCTCATATTGTGGGTTGTCGAAATACATTGCAAAACAGATGAATGAATTTAATAATTACTGACATAACAACAAAATATAACGACCCCAAAACTGTCATATTGACGACGCCGTCTTTATATTCCACTTATGGCAATCTTCGATCTCAGACCTCTAGTGGAAGACCAAGCTTTGCATCGGTTTGGTTATCGGTTTGTTTGCAGAGTGGTGTCTTTGAAAAATATCAACCATTATCCTATCAGTTATTACATGTGCATCAGGCTATATCTTATTGTTCGTAAAATATAAATTAACTTATGTTATTGCGCACATCTAATTGTATATTTTGTTATTGATATAAACCTTTTACTTGTTTACTTAATTTGGCAGACATTCTCTCAATGTTTAGGATCCGCCTTCGCATTGTAAAATCTTGTGTACACTCAACAAATCATACAGGTAACGGTATGTTAGCGAAATAGATTGGCTGCTGGTCAGGTTCATTGACAATCAATCCTTGTTATTATCAATGAAATCAGAGCTCACCTACTAGAGGTAGATGACGAGTAAGCATAGACTTCATCGGATGATGCCATCACATTTCTTCAGACAATCCATTTCTTTCAAATACCGTTTTGTGATTTGACGAGTGAACGTGACAGTTCATCTACCACAGCCATGGTGCTGCATTCTGCCGGATAAGTTGTCCTCATCATTGCGCATCCTCCTTGCGCAGTCATGTTCATGTAACATAATCAACTCTCACAGCAGATTAGCATCATGAAGACGGTGGATCTGTGTCGTCAGATATACATGATAGCTGTTCTCTTACAGATTACTCTCTGTCTTTGATCTTGGAATGATATTATTATTGAGAGCAAACCCATCTCAAGAAACCTCATCCATTCTCAATCCCACAGGTGATCGGATCTGGAAGAATATTTTCATATTTATATTTATTTCCATTCACGTAAAAGATGTAAAATTGTTTGAAATAAGGCAGCTCGAATATTATGCTACTTTTCGTTCTCGAAAGTATACAGTGTTCTTGATTAAATTGAACGAAACGAGAGTCTTTCTTGGGTACTATTTTAGCTGTGCTCTCTGTTTTTCCCTGACTGTTGATGCTTTACGGGTCACACAGTTTCTCTGATCGAGCTCACATTTTGCACAAATGTAAATACTATTCTCTCTGATTTGCTGTATAGCTTTAGAACAAAATCTACTGAATGAACGAGCAAGCATTAATGTTCTACACATGGTTGTGGACGTGGTAGGTACATTGATTACGAGCAAATCGTACAACTGATTTCCAAGGTATGGAGATCAGCAACTTGCACACAGCATATTAATTTGCATAAAATACAAACAATGGATCATTCATCAACACCACTTAGCGATTTCTTAGTATTAGTCCTGTTTTTTTAAATTATATCGTTTTTATTTACTTAAAACAATTGTCCACTCTAAGTAATATTATAGGCCCAATAGTAAACAATGCCGGCTTAATATCAAAGTAAATACTACAAGTAGCAAAAGTTAATCCATCAGCTCTACTCTAAGCTACATCAGTCGAGTTAAATCTAACTGTCATTCTCAGGCCATGTGCAGATAATGTACAGATCAGATCATGTGTCTACAAGTTCAATGTGCATGATAAATAGGTCAAGTCAAGCAAGATGCAAGGAAGCTGAGACGTGTCAGCACTCAATATCTATCAATATAATGAAACCAGCTCTATAGAAAGTTCATTGAGTGACGGTTCTTTCATTTCTTCTTGCTCCAAGATTGACACATATTCATTTCCACCGCCTTGTAAGTCAAGATTGTATCGTGTCTTAGTCGCAGTGTTAACCTCGACATTGTGACAACCTCGACATTGTGACAACCTCGACATTGTGACAACCTCGACATTGTGACATGTCAGACGTCACATTGTTCTGTTTCCTGACCTTTTTACTTGATTTTTAAACGAACTGTGTGTAATTTCAATTATTTGATGTCTATTTATGTGTCTGTTTATACTGCTATACTGTGTCCACTGCGTTTACTGTCTATGTGTTTACTGATTGCATTTCTTTAAGTTTTTTCTTGCCATTAAGTATGTATGCGTGTAACTTGACGTAGCTTGTGCTTAAGGCTGTTGGAGCAGTTGAGATTTTAAAACCCAAATTTGGACTTTCACAATTATTTGTAGTTGAACCTGAACACTCACGACAATGTCACCTAGTCAAGTCACACCGGGCATTATCGGGCTATTTTATGATATTTAATTGAGTTCTATCAATTTGCTCTAATTAGACGTGAGTTGTGAATGGCGAGCACACTTTTATGAAAATTTTCATTTACTTTCATTAATCACAACTCACACAGAAGACGGATGAATATAAAAACTCGGTATTTTTTGTGCACATGCGAAATTATTATAATTTGTGACTTGACTATGTGACAATTTAATGTCCTTGATATTTAATTAGGAAAAAAATAAATACTGAAATTAAAATAATTGTAATTTTGTGTCGGTATGAACTTGCACACTTGGGAAGCAGTCGAAGGGTCTCTGCCCGCTCGTTGAGTTCCTTTGTTTGTCTCGGTCGACCCTAATAAAAGTATAAACTTTATTATACCCCCTCATAAAATGTGGAGGAAGGTTTCAACCATAAATTTACCTGGATAGTTATTGAAAACTCACTCCACTTAGACAGTCATTACGATCAAACCTATTTTTTAATTGATCATGTTGATGATCGTTGTTGACAGATAATCATTATCATTATAAAATTATAATTTTGGCAAAAGCAGTGAAATGGCTATTAGAAAGACACTATCTAGTCGGGCGTTAGCTCGACGCTGCCAAGCACCGCTCTATCTTACAACGTGCGAGCTACTACCAGAGACTTATACAGCAACGGCTTAAGTGGTCAAAACGAGGTATCGGCAGGCATACATGCAGTGAGAAATGAAAGTTGAAAACCATGGTTATCGGGTATATTTAGCCACCTGACAACACCTAACCAAAAATCAAAGTGCTGCGATCATCCCTTCGGGGTGAATTTTGGGCCTCAAACATGCAAGGATTGACTTTGGGGCTGGCTGGCTGGCTAGCTAGGCACGTCGTTTTGCTTGCCCTTTTCTACAGATTGCACGGTTTGGTCTAGAGAGTTGAAATTTGGTAGACACATAGAGTCCCCCTTCTCACGCGTACTTCTGAAAGAAAATCTGAAATATTTTGGCCGGAAGTGAATTTATCCAATTTTAAATTTTAATTTTTTTCAAAAGTCAAACGGGTCCATCGACAGTTTTGAAATTTGGCAACATTAATTGGCAACATTAATTTGGCAATTTTCAAACCGGAAGTGGAAAAATTATCAATATTAAGCGTTCCGCTCTTCCCCTTCATCTACCAACACAGCAGCTTCGCTGTCAACTCCACATATCCTGTCGGCCTGAATAGCTGAATTATCGGAGGCAGCTGGCTTGTGTTCCTGCATAACGGGTTCGATTCCCGATCCTAGAAAAACTTTTTTTTCACATCATCCTTTTTTAATTTGTGTAAGCGATGATACCTTCCAGTATATATATTCAAATGAGAGGTCGAGGGATGCTGTGTAGATCATCAATAACCCGAAACATCGCCATCGCGGCACGCCGATTGCCATCGCGATCACAGATAGTATCAGGTTCGTAGGTAATGCTGCAGGTATGACGAGCGACATTGCGTCTTGTTGAAATCTTCGCCCATTTGCTAGTTTAGTGGTTACGAACGGCATACAGTATCGCCGTCCTGTTGGCGCAATAGACAGTGCATTGGCTTACGGTGTTAGGGGTCGCCGGTTCGATACCGGCCGGGGTCGTACTTTTTTATTTGCAATTTTTACAAGTTTTAATTCTGCCTAACCATAGAGTTATTTTTTTAAGTTGCACAGTTTTAATTTTCGCCAGTTCGACTTTGTCTATACCCATAGAGAGTTTTATTCCTTAGGCTGCCCAGTAAAACTTATGCGCGCGCCCTACGCCGCCTGGAGCACCTTCTGTCTCTAGCCGCTCGTAGAATTCTAGGTGAACTTCATAATTTTGTCACATTGAAAGATTCAAACCTCAAATATACCTAAATATGACGACAGAATATGACGTAGTATCAACCATTTGAGAAAACTCGTTTGGATAGTTATTATGGATATCCAAGTATTGAGACAACAAACGAATAACAGACATCGATTCCGTTTCATAATGAAATCTTTAGTTCTACTACTTCACGTACCTATGAATATTATAATGTCTAAATTTATTTCGGTTTCGAGAGTATGGAAACTTCGTTTTGTGTAGAATAAAGAATAATAGGTTAACTACGCACAATGAACAATAGTATTGTATTCTGACGCCAATCGATTGCCTCACGCGGAATCTTCCGTCTGTGAGCTTACAAACATGGTCAACAATATGTAATGGCATTTTTAAAAGAATACCTACCTAAATGCACGAAATAATTCATTCTGTCTAAAATATCGAAACGCAAACAATAAATCAATTAGATGTATCAACAATATGCCATCATCATCAGGAATAAGGACCGGTAGACTAATTGATTGTATGATCTATGCGTAATAAACACATAAACCCCCCCCCCCCCCTCACACACACACCATAATCAATAAACAAATAATAAAAGGTCAATTAATATCGTGAATCCATTGCTTGGAAAATACACAAAGCACATTCAGATCTAGAGATAAACATTCAGTGACTGGTGGATAAGGGGTGGGGGTTGTGTTGTGATTATCAGAGGTTTGGTTTCCTATGCTGTCTTGACACAAAAGAAATACAAATGAACGTAGATGACACTTGTTTTAGAATGTAACATAATAGATTCTGCTGCAGTAGGAGGCTGTCTTCTAGCACAGTTGTATTTTCAAATAACTTATTTTCACACTATTTATTGTAAAATTGTATACTTCAAGATAATGAGGAAGCACACAACCCGTTCGAAGAAGACTTCCCCAGGGTAAAATTAGTATTCGTAAAGGACTTTTCTTTAAAGCTATTTCATTCAAAATAAATTTAGAAAAATCTTATTCATAAATTACATTAATAACTATATCTAGTCGGGCGTTAGCTCGACGCTGCCAAGCACCGCTCTAATACAACGTGCGAGCTACTACCAGAGACTTATACCGCAACGGCTTAAGTGGTCGAAACGAGGTGTCGACAGGCATACATGCAGTGAGAAATGAAAGTTGAAAATCATGGTTATCGGGTATATTTAGCCACCTGACAACACCTAACCAAATATCAAAGTGCTGCGTTCATCCCTTCGGGGTGAATTTTGGGCCTCAAACATGCAAGGATTGACATTCATGGTGGCTGGCTGGCTGGCTGGCTGGCTGGCTGGCTGGCTAGCTAGCTAGCTAGGCACGTCGTTTTGCTTGCCCTTTTCTACAGATTGCACGGTTTGGTCTAGAGAGTTGAAATTTGGTAGACACATAGAGTCCCCTTTCTCACGCGTACTTCTGAAAGAAAATCTGAAATATTTTGACCGGAAGTGAATTTATCCAATTTTAAATTTTAATTTTTTTCAAAAGTCAAACGGGTCCATCGACAGTTTTGAAATTTGGCAACATTAAAGACAATGTATTGCTTGACACTCCACTTTAAGAAAAAACAAAAATTTCAAACCGGAAGTGGAAAATTTATCAATATTAAGCGTTCCGCTCTTCCCCTTCATCTACTAACTTACTGCA
Organism: Leuctra nigra; assembly: GCA_934045905.1. Taxonomy (NCBI): domain Eukaryota; kingdom Metazoa; phylum Arthropoda; class Insecta; order Plecoptera; family Leuctridae; genus Leuctra; species Leuctra nigra. Next base: position 7,524,893 of record OW203767.1, read on the forward strand.
TGTTGAAATCTTCGCCCATTTGCTTGTTATAGAAATCGGCAGCAGACTGCGTCTCGATAGATATTTGTCGACTAATTGTGCTGTTCATAGAAGAATTCATTATGCACTTCATAATTTTGTCACATTGAAAGATTCAAACCTCAAATATAGGTACCTCAATATGACGACAGAATATGACGTAGTATCAATCATTTGAGAAAACTAGTTTGGATAGTATTTATGGATATTCAAGTATTGGGACAATAATACAAACGAATAACAGACATCGATTCCGTTCCATAATGACATCTTTATTTCTACTACTTCACGTATGAATATTATAATATCTAAATTTATTTCAGTTTCGAGAGTATGGAAACTTCGTTTTGTGTAGAATAAAGAATAATAGATTAACTACGCACAATGAACAATGGTATTCTGACGCCAATCGAATGCCTTGTGCGAAAGGTGTTTACAAACATGGTCAATTATGCAATGGCATTTTTAAAAGAATACCTAATGCACGAAATAATTCATACTGTCTAAAATATCAAAACAAACAATAAATCAATTAGATGCATCAACAATATGCCATCACTATCAGGAATAAAGACCGGTAGACTAATTGATTGTATGATCTATGCGTAATAAACACATACACCCCCTCCCCCCCCCCCCCACACACACACCATAATCAATAAACAACAACAATAAAAGGTCATTTAATATCGTGAATCGTCATTGCTTGGAGAATAAACAATTCACATTCAGATCTATTCAGTGGCTGGTGGATTAGGGGTGGGGGTTGTGTTGTGAGCGTATCAGAGGTTTGGTTTCCTATGTTGTCTTGACACTTTTAAACGAATACAAATGTACACTCAGCCAAACATAAAGTGATCGTGATGAAAAGTTAGAGTATCATCTCTTGTCTATTAATTTTCCGATTGCCTGTACAAACCGGTCAGACCTCTCACTCTAGCTGCTATCTCTCTCTGTGCTCGAGTAATAACAAGGGATGGGGGAGATATTGACGTCAAATAGAAACAGGTAATTTCTCAATCGCATCAGCCTAAGCATGTCGAATCTTCATTCGAATATTGCTCCTGGCTAACCCGATCGTGGTCTACCTAGATTTCGGCTCACATTTTCTCAATAAGTGCAATCTATATTATGTTTCAGATTCATAATTTTAAAAATATTTATTATGATGTTTTGCTTTTGCTAATTTATAATTTCATTTGCAAACAATCCGGTGTATGTGCAGTTTATCAATTCATAGCACAAAGAATACGTCTGTCTATATCAGTGGCACTCAACCTGCGGCCCGTGGAACTAATTTTTGTGGCCCCCCAGTTGATGTTTCCAATACCTACTCGTACTTATTCACACAATCAAAATCAACTGTGCAAATAATATAAAAAAATAACAAATAACAAAATGTTTCATTGAACACATTATTTGAAAAATGTGAAATGTTTTATTATTTTATATGATTTGGTTTTTTAAAGTTTAGTTTTGTCCTGAAGAAGGTCCAAACATATTGATCGAAACTGTTAACATTACATAGAAATAAACTAACAGGATGAAATATCCATATGAAGAAGATTTTAACAATTTCTTGTTTGCACTTGAGAGGAATTTTGAGAGTTGTCATGTAAGGATCCACGCAACAGGCTGTAAATGCGACGAAAACTTCTTAAATGTAACTTCATACTTGTTAAAACGAAAATGAAGCCATTTACCAATTCCGAAAATTGTGAAATATTGTATTGTTTTGGCGTGTGATACTTTGTTCAATTCGTTCCCTAATAAACAAAATACACTGAATTAACCAGACACATAAGAAGGGGTTGGGGGATGGGGGATTATCCCCCCAACCCGAGCAGACTGACCCCCCATTGACCATACAAAAATAAGTGCATCCCAGAACCACTTATAAATAGCTTAAATTCTAAAAAAAACGACTTGCGAGGCAACAATTGGAGGGTAGTTTGATTCAGTTCGGGCATTTTAGAGCACCAGAAATTGAATCACTTTTAAATTGTAAAATTTTTAAATGACGCCCTGCGGGGCTAAAATTTACATGCTTCGCTCCTTAGACCCCCCTTCCGGGTGTCGAAATACCCCCCTCCCCCCCTCTCAAGATAAAAGTAGTTCCTACGCGCATGGATGAACCGACCTGAACACGTGAGCATTATTGTACTTTTTTTTTAAAAAATGCGGGCCGCCAACAAAAGCAAATTCGTATTATTAGCCCGCAAGTCAAAAAGGTTGAGTACCACTGGTCTATATAAATGATTGGGTTTACATCCTACATTGACTTTAAATTAATTTGACGAGAAAAACTAAATTTCAAAATAACACTCACATTATAGTTTTTCTTTTGTCTATACAAAAAAAAATTACCTATTGCCAATATTATGACAGTTACGCCTTTTCATTGGAATTAATTTCAAAACCGACTTTAATATTACTTTACTCATAACTCAAAATATAACAATTTTCATTAATAAATATCAATTTGAATTTACGTAAATATCTTTGAGGGACTTGAACACTATGTTGAAAATCAGTGTGATGTAATATTTATCAAACAACAATGATGTTGCTATAGCAACAATAAAATTATGACAGAACATGACATTAATGTCTTTGTCCCGCCATAATGTTCACTGACATTAAATTTCATATTTATGAAGGACATTATTTTCTATTGAAGATCCTGACAAAATTCATCTTGTTGTTTTGAATAATTATAATCCAACTTATTTTAAAATTGATGGATATTCCCTAACAATTTTTTGTATGGATACCTACTGTAGGGGATGCAGTTAAATAAATGGCAGCATTTAGCTTGCATTTTAAGCGCCAAGCCTAATTTATGCATCAAGTTGAATTTTACTGGAGCAAGTTGGCTCAGGCAGTAACGCCCTAAGCTTGTTTCCCGGAAGTCCTGACTTCGATTCCCGCGACCGACCTACTTGACTGAGGTGCGTCGTGGTGTTCCTCAGTCGAGAGTCAATGCTATGATTTTCACTAATAACTAGGAAAACGCCCAGCGTAACGCGTTGATGATCGAGCACCGAAACGGGCAACACCTCGAAGTCGAACTGAAACTCCCTTTACAGAAAATATAAGACAGATTATGAAAAGCATTAACACGAACGACAAATGAACGTTATCCATTATTCAGATTGTTATGAAGGGAAGAAAGATTTCGCCGCATCCTGGAGCTGAGCAAAACACCACCGAGAAACAGCAGCAACAGTGCAACATTGATCGTGTGCGACGAAGGAGAAGTTCTGGTTATGGGGGACTCTCTAATAAGAGGTGCAGGTGTCGTCTGCAGGAAAAGTGGGTGTGCGGTGGACGTGTTTCCAGGCATTCGAATTGCTGAACTAGGAAACATGTTAAAGCTGATGGAGAGGACAATCACTCCAAAAGTAGTAGTTTTGAACGTCGGAACAAACAATGTTCGTGTCGGAAGGAGTCGATATAGCGGAAGTTCTGAGCGCCACCTCATGGTGGAGATGGAAGAGCTTCTTGGGGTGGGAATGGCTAAATACCCTGAAGCCCGGTTTATAGTCAACGGGATGATGTACAGAGCAGACGTACATGACGAAACAATGGACAAACTAAATGAAAGTGTTTCGTGGCTGTGCGAAGAGTTGGGTGCCAAGTTCGTCCCACTAAGCCACGAGTTCCCAAATAATTTCGCATCAGGGGACGGGCTGCACCTCAACACGGCGGGGGGAGAGAAGCTGGGTAGAATTATTGTAGAATGTATTCAAAAGGAGCTGGGAAATAGTGATAGGGCATCAAAAAACGAGTTGTAGATGGGGGAATGAAAATAGGACCAATGGACAGAAGGACGGGGGAAATAAAGAAAAGTGTAAAAATTGTAAATAGATATAAGTTACGGTTTTTAGAAGTAAATTGTAGAAGTGTATTTCCTAAACAGCTTCAATTCAGCTCACTAATTGACTGTCATCAGCCTGATGTATTCATTGGCGTTGAATCCTTCCTGGACCCCGATATCCGGGACACAGAAGTGTTTGGTGCCGGTTTCAGGATATTCAGGAGAGACCGAAACCGTCATGGAGGTGGAATATTTATCGGGGTCAGGGAAGGATTAAGATGCAGAGTTGAGTGGGTTGAAAAGGAAGTAGAGATGATGTGTGTTGAAGTAAAAGAAAGAAATGTGGTCCTAAAGATTGTTGCGGGGTATAGACCGGGAGGAATCCAGCTGTTAGAGAGACTCAACGAAAGGTTGCAGGAATGGAGTGAAGAGGCGAGAGTGGTGATTGGAGGGGACTTTAATCTACCTGGGGTTCTGTGGGACATGGGCGATGAAAGTGTGCCACATAAGACGCAAGCCCTGGTACATCAAATAATGAACCAGGGTTTTGTACAGACGGTGCAGGAGGGAACGAGAGGTTATGGGAACAACAATAGGTCAAACCTCCTAGACGTCTTCCTCGTTCGTCCACCGAACCTATGGTTAGGAGGGGAGGTAGTCGAGGGAATAAGTGATCACCAGGTACCAATTTTAGACATAGATTTTGTAAATAAAAGTGAGGAAAAAGCAGAAACATACAAAGAGATTTGGCTGTACAGAAAGGTAGATAAAGATGGAGTAAAAAAGTTCATGGGAGAAATGTTCGGTGATTGGTCTTGTAAAGAGGAAATTTGTGAAGTTAGATGGGAAGCGCTCAAGGACCTATTAAACACATGTAGGGAAAAGTTCGTGCCGCGTAAAATCATTCGTCCAAATAGCGATCCGCCTTTTTACAATAAATCTGTCAAAACAATAAAGAGAAAAGCGAGAGTACTGCATAGAAAGAAGGGCAGGTTAGAAGAAAATGAATGGAGAGTGAAGCGTAAAGCTATTAGAGAAGAGCTTACTGGTGCTAAGAAAGATGCCAAAGATAAATATATGGAGAGACTGTTTGATGAGCAGGACATCAAAAGTAGCTGGAGAAAACTTTATGCCCATATTAGAGGGCAGAAAGGAAGTGGCAGAGACATTCCTGGTCTGAAGGACGATAATTCGGAGGCAGATAAGGACGAGGATAAGGCAGAGATGCTAAGCACTCAGTTTTCCAGAGTTTTTCAAGCAAAGGACAGGGAATATATTGGAGGGAGAAATGAAAAAGCTATGTGGGAAAGTTTGAATATAACTACAACAGATATATGGAAAGAGGTCAGAAAAATAAAGAGTGGAAAGGCAGAGGGGCCAGACAATATTTCAGGGGATACTGTAAGGATGGCAGGAAATAGCATAATTCAATATTTGGATGAGCTTTTCAGAATATCTTTTGCCACAAATACGTTACCTCTAGAATGGAAGCAAGGGACGGTGGTCCCAATATTCAAGGCAGGGGAGAGAGGTGATCCCAGAAACTACAGACCGGTTAGCCTTACCTCTGTGATCTGCAAGACCATGGAGGGGGTCATAGCCAAGTACGTTCGGGGTCACCTAGTGAAACTGGGATGGCTAAGGAGCGAGCAACATGGCTTCCGACCGGGACACTCGTGTGAGTCCCAGTTAGCGGGTTTATCGGAGGACCTTCATGAGGCGTTGGATAAAGGCGAAGTCGTGGACGCAATCTTGATTGACTTTGAGAAGGCCTTCGACAAGGTGCCTCATGGGGAGTTGTTGGGTAAGCTTGGCAGCTTGGGACTGCACGAGGGAGTGGTGGACTGGATAGGCAGTTTCCTTCGCAACAGATCACAGAGAGTTAGGGTAGGAAAATGCCTATCCAGGAGCGTAGCTGTTACATCAGGGGTACCCCAAGGAAGCGTGTTGGGTCCCCTGCTGTTTATAATATATGTAAATAATATTGGGGAGGGCGTTACAGCTAAGGTTCGATTATTTGCAGACGATCTGATTCTGACCAAACTTATAAGGTGTGATCAGGACAGAAGGGAGTTGCAGGAGGATGTATATAAAATAGAGACATGGGCGATTAAAAATAAAATGGTTGTGAATGCGAAAAAATGTCAGTATGTTAGATTTTCGAGGGCACGGAATGTAGATAGTGGAAGTTACCAAATGGGAGGGGTGCTATTAGACAAACAGGATAGCTGTAAATACCTTGGTGTGGTGCTAGATCGAAAGATGGACGGGGACTTACAAATCGGATCGGTAGTCGCAAAATCATCAAGGCAGTTAGCGTTTGTGATGCGGAGCTTGAAGGGCGCTAGCCATAGAACCAAAGCAAAAGCGTACACAACGCTAATCAGGCCCATCGTGGAATATGCTGGAGCAGTATGGGACCCTTACAAAAAGGGACAGATCAGGGCGATAGAGAATGTTCAGAGAAGAGCCGCTAGAAAAGTAACGGGCAAAACAAAATACAGAAAGTGGGTCATAGCAAACAAAGGGCATAAGGTGGGAAGTGAGTTCAAGATCACACTCCAACGGGTTCCCGAAAGTGTAAGCGAAATGCTAAAGGAGCTAGAGTGGGAATCGTTGGAGGATAGGAGGAGGAAGGCTCGCCTTTTAAACATGTACAGAGCGTTAGTCGGGAAGGAGGCTTGGAAGGAGGTGGCGAGTAGGTTTGCGATGCCGGACTACTACAGCAGGAACGACCATTCGTGGAAAATCAAGGAGAGAAGGTCGCGTACTGAGGGTGGTAGGCATTCGTTCGTGAACCGAACCATTAGAGAATGGAACTCGATGGATCTCCGGGAATTTCCAGCCGACTTGGCCGAGTTGAAAAGCTTAGTTTAGATGTCAGAATTATTGAATGTTAAAATTATTGATAAGAATATTAAGTATTAAGAGTATTAAGAGTATTAAGAGTATTAAGTATTAAGTATTAAGTATTATTGAGTATAAAGATTATTAAGAGTATTAAGAGTACCTATTAAGTCGGCGAATTAACAGTTAAAAGCGATCTAGCATTAATATTAACAGTAATAGTTATAGTTATATTTATATTTATATAAGTATTTATTTTTATTAATTTATATAAATTACTTTAACCTATAAGATTGTTTTAGTTGTATTTTAATTTGACTTAGATTCTAGAAAATATTTAGTATTAAGACCTCTACCACCTGTTCAATGTAACAAATTGTAGAAAAATAAACATACATACATACAAGGGATGTGCGTTGTTAAAATATCCTATCGAACCGGGGCTCGAGCCCGGGACCTCTCACTTGCCGGGCGAGAGCTCTACCAATTGAGCTACCCGGTCGGACAGACGGACATTAGACACAACGCACTGATGAGGGTTAGAGATCTCCGAGGAGAATGGAATGAAGGTAGAGAATGCTCACTACGAACTGTCATACCACCGGTGACGATGCTGTCACCATGTCTCATTGCACTTGTGTGCGCAAACCTCTTACACTCGACTTTAACGAGTTGCTTGAGTCTGAATGACTCCATGGAAATGCATTTCCACTTTAAACGATAAACACTCTGGAGTCTGGAGGTATTTAAGATGAAACTAATGCAAATCTTTTAGAAATCATCAAGTCCTCAATCAGGATAGTAATTAATGTGTTGTGAATAAATTGGCCTAATCCGTTATTCCGTTTGACCTGAAATAGATCAAGAACAACAAACAGACAAAAAATCAGAGATTCGAGCTATAAGTTTCAGATAAAGACGCTTGCTTTATTCGCTTGATAAGCCACGAGCGCCTCCTTCCCACCTTCCACCGGTAACCTTTTTATCATCCATCAAGTGGACTCTAACTGCAACACCCCCGGTGTAAAGAAACTACCGCTCTCCAAGAACAATTAGTTGAGATGCATTAGAACGGTAATAATATCAGAAAATGTTACCGCATTCAATTACTCACAATATTTCTTCACTAAAAAAGGTAATTAATAAACGAGCTAAATCTTATGTCCAAAACTAAATTTTCTGCTCTCACTAAATAAATACACATAATGTATCATGCTTTGACTGAATATTAATGACGCACACACGGCAACAAGGCTGGTGAGTTTATTTAACGACGCACACTTAACAAAGATAAGATCATTGTTACATACATTGTTTTATAAAATGCAATGCATGCAGTTTATGGTAACAACGTCACTTTTATATTAAGGGCGCAGACTTTTCAACTAAAATTTTCCTTTGATTCATACTTACGAATACCCTAAATAGTGGGCGTAGATTAATTTTGTCAGGATACTCAATAGCCCAAATTTCCCTCCGTCAATATGAATATTATTTCTGTGCACATTATTGCGGGACAAAGAATTAACGTCATGTGCTGTCCTAGTTTTATTGTTGCCATGGCAACATCATTGTTGGTTGATAAATATAACATCACACTGATTTTCAACATACTGAATAATATTTACGGAATTTCAAATTGATATTTATTAATGAAAATTTACATATTTTTTGTTATGAATAAAGGAATATTAAAGTCAGGTTTGAAATAAATTCAAAAATAAATCGTAACTGTCCTATTGGCAATTTGTAATTTTTTTGTATAGACTAATATTGTATGAATCAATGATAGGGTAACTTTGAAATTTACGTTTTCTCATAAAATTAATTTAAAGAGCCTATGTAATTTTAGCCCAATCCATTATATAGACGTAGGTATACTTTGTTCCATTGATTAACTGCACTTAGATCGGATTGTTTGCAAATGAAATTATACATTAGGAAAAGCATAAGATCATATTATACACTTTTAAAATTATGAATCTGAAACATAATATAGATTGAACTTATTGAGAAAATTTGAGCCAAAATCTCGGTAGACCACGATCGGGTTAGCCTGATGAGCAAGATTCGAATGAAGCTTCGACCTTCTAGGCTGATGTGATAGATAAATTACCTGTTTCTATTTGACGTCAATATCTCCCCCATCCCTTGTTTTACTCGAGCACCGAGAGAGATAACAACTAGAGTGAGAGGTCTGACCGGTTTGTACAGGCAATCGGAAAATTAATAGACAAGAGATGCTTCCCTACCTTTTCATCACGATCATTTTATGTTTGGTTGAGTGTACGTAGATGACACTTGTTTTGGAATATAACATAATAGATTCTGCTGCAGTAGGAGGCTGTCTTCTAGCACAATTTTATTTTCAAATAACTTATTTTCACACTATTTATTGTAAAATTGTATACTTCAAGACAATGAGTAAGCACACGACTCGTTCGAAGACGTCCCCAGGGTAAAATTAGTAATCGTAAAGGACTTTTATTTAAAGCCATTTCATTCAAAATGAAATAAAAAAATCTTATTCATAAATTACATTCATAACTATATTTGGTACTTTTTAAAAGAATTTGAACTTTAGCTTGTATATTACATGACGTGTTGGATAAAGTCATATTTTAAACAATGTTTTTTTCACTTGAGTCTTGACGAGCAACAGTTTTTTTAAAATGTATAGGTACGCACTGAATGGGACCGAGGAGATAAAATACGCTCCGTGTTACCATTTTTTCTCATTGTTATCATATATATATATATATTTTTTTTAATCATTTGAGATTTTTTATGTTAATTATCATTTAGTGAAATTTAAACAAAATATGGGTAGGTACATTGATTTTTAATTGATTGTCCCTCGTACATACCGATGTAAGCGGTAGACACCTTAGGGAATTTATAAGCGTGTGATCAAGGATTATGCGTCTGTTCTCCGGCAAAAATAGTGCTTTAGCTTCTCGGGTATCTTGGCAATCAGTCAGGTACAATCAGGTTGACCGTTCTTTGTTGGTTTGTTCGTGTGTTGGTGTGTTTTGTGACTGTTAATGATATACGTCCTACTCCTTCCCAACCAGCACTATAAACACCAGGTGGCTCAGCTAGTTAATCTTAAAGGAACTCTAGGTTGACATCTTCAAAATCAATTTTCACAACAAGGCAATATCAAATGGCCACATCCTTTGCCGTAATTCCTTTAACTTTCAGTAGTGTCTCTCTGCGCATGAACAAAGGAAAAGGCTTCTTGGTATGAACGTTCTTATTTTCTCCTACACCCTTTGACCGATCTCAACCAAATTTGGTGTACTCATTCTATATGAAATAACCCATACCGTATGATACTTGATCCCTTCCAACATCCCCTAATTTAAATAATCACCCGTAGGTAATAATAGAAAATTATATATGCATATTCTGCATAACCCCACTCGTGATCTTTGGTACGTTTTTAAACTGTTGGCGGAAAAATTTGCGGCATAATCCATGTTATGGAACTAGCACTAAACAGCAGTGTTGGATTAGTTCCTCAAAAAAAGGAACTAGTACCAGTTCAAATAAAGAACTGGTTAGTTACCTACCTGGAAAGTTTCCAGAAACTGGAAAGTTAACTTATGAAATAAGTTCCTTTTAAGTTATATTGCCTTCCAAAACACATCCGGATTTTATTTAAAATGTGCTGTAAACATCTGTAAGCCTTAACGCTTTACCAATAGAGTTTAAATTACACAAAAAAGTGAACTTAGAAGAATTTAAAATTAAGGAAACGCATTTACAATCATCTACCTTTCGTGTACCTTTCAGTTTACCAACTGGCAACTAATATGCGTAGTACGAGATGACGCACAAATTCCGGTCTACACCGGAACAATACACCTACAATTTACGTTATTCACAAGTTGTGAACTTTTAGCAATTTAAAAGTTGAGATAACTCATATTCAACCAAAAGAAATTGACCCTTTCGTTATACTAACTTGGGAACTATTGGAAGAAAAACAGAAATTTTTAGACAAGAAGTGACGTTGTTGGCGTTAACAATGTAATGATAGGTAACACTCAATGATCAATGAAAGCTGCTGTAAACTACCACCTCATGTGACATGTTGTACCAAAACAAAAACTTGTATATAGACTGCCAAGCACCTTTCCCCCTAAAAAGATTGAGATCTAAAAGAAGGTCGCAGCAATAATATATTGTTGAAACATTTTCGCACTTAAAATTCGTGAAATCATTTCGCCCAGTTACTGCCGCCAAGCACAACATTATAAACCAAACATTGTACCCAAATTTGAGATTGAAAAAATCTCTATGTGAACCATCATAGTATAAACTTTAAAACAATTATACTCATTTAAAACTAAAAATAGAAAGTCTTCAAATTTTAAAAACGTAAACAAAATCAATTTAAAAACATTTTTTTTTACATAACTTAAAATACAAATTAAAAAAAAATATTTAAAATTAAATAAAACAAAATAAAAGTAAAAAAATAAAAATAAAGCTTGGCGCATTGAATTTGCACCGTCATGTTGACTTCTTCCTTCTTTCCTTCATCATCTTCTTCTTCCTCTTTCTTTCGCCGTCTCCTTGGTCGACATTTTCTTTTTATGTTGCCTCCTCCTTGACACAATGCGCCAAGCTTTATTTTTATTTTTTTAACTTTTATTTTGTTTTATTTAATTTTAAATACTTTTTTTTAATTTGTATTTTAAGTTATGTAAAAAAAAATGTTTTTAAATTGATTTTGTTTACTTTTTTAAAATTTGAATACTTTCTATTTTTAGTTTTAAATGAGTATAATTGTTTTAAAGTTTATACTATGATGGTTCACATAGATGCTTTCGATTGGATTAGATACATGTTTTGTATGACAAAATTTCGTCCTGCAGTTTTACTACCGGTGCTCGCTTATCAACGAGTTAAGCCGCGTTTACAACAACTTAACGTTCGAAAATTAACGTTGCAAAATTAACGTAATTCCACTTTCGTTCACAACCACTTCGGAAAAATAACACACACGTAAAACAAGATGGCGCCGGCCAGCGCGAACAGCTGTGAGTAAGATGTGAGAGAAGTGTCCGTGCGCATGCGCCACTTAACGCACTTAACGTTCGACTTGAAAGTAGGAAGTTGGTCAACTTTGAGGTGAAATTGGCGTACGTTAATTTACCAAATTTCGTTGTGAACGAATCCATAAGTTTACATGGGCTTGAAAATTGAAATTGCGTTAATTTTCTTAATTTTCGAACGTATATTTTGTTGTAAACGCGGCTTAAAACTGGTTCCATATGATGGACCGTTTTTGCGTTTTGCGTTTTCCGTTTTTTACTATTAACCAATCACAAGTCTGCCGTGAGCGGTTTCTGCACTTGTGATTGGTCGGAAGAAAAAAAACGGAAAACGCAGAAAGTGTATGTGGATTTAGCTTTACACAGATCGTTTTCCTAGTATTTGATACTGTCGGGGTATTTCACTTGATTAACTGAGCTGTCCAATGTGCTGCTGCGTCGTCACTGTTGGATGTAACATGTCGAAACGCAAGTGGCATCTCCGAGTATCCTCGTCAGCCCGAGAGGATTCGCATCGATTATCGGTATTGCTTTTCCACCAATCGAATTAGCCTCCAGCAATTCCGCGAAATCGAGAAAACTACGCTCCAAACTTCAGGCGGAGATAAATCATTCGAAATTTTCTTCGCTTCCACAACTGTATTAATGGCATATGGAGAAATGACTCCCCGTAACTTTTGAATACTAAGGATGAAGTCGGCATTTGACGTTTACCATACGTAGGCTGAATTTATGCATATGGGAACAGAATGGAATATTTCGCTTAATCGTAGGAGTTGAGTTCGTACGTCAGTTCAGTAGGTTCAGTTTTTGGTTTTGACTTTATTATTAGTTTTCTAAATTTGACAGATCAATGAATAAAGGTTTGATATAAACAGTCATACTTTGAAGCAGACCCCTTGAAGCGTATTTCTTTCTTTCGGGCTACAAGCAAGTGGGCAAAAGACAGATTTCAGCGTCTATGTTGAAACTTTTCTACTTCAACTGTCACAAAGACTGACAGAAGCACTACACAATATTTTTGTAACATATGTGGCTTGTTTTGATGGTTTTGTTTTGTCCAATATACGACTGGAAAAGCGTCTGGAAATTTATGACATCGACGAAAATACCCAATTATTGGACCTCTACAGCAGTAGAGACCATGGCAACTTACGAATCTATTTTTAAATCCAAAAATCGACCTCATTGATAAAATGTATGTATTTTTTACGCAAAAATATTAAAATAATAGGTTAATAGATTTTTGTCATCGATTAAAGCTCCATTAATGAGTACTTGAATCAAGTTAAGATTAAATTTGAACTTGAATATTTGGGGAGTATAGGTAGTTTGTAATCCAGAACGGGTGGGCAATGTTTTATGTAAAGGATAACCCTAGTTTAAGTGTTTCGTAGCAGTTAGGACAGTGTGGGTTTAATTTAACATTGATTCGATTACCTTGTGTGTTTTGTTAATATCTTCGGAACATCATAAGTTTGTCATAATCTAGAATCAACACTGTGTAGCTGCCCACGATTATATTGTTACGTGACGCGTGCTGTACGCTGCATCCTCCTTAAACTTTGACCTAATAACAAGATCTTCTGCGCGAAATGTATCTTTTTTGATCTCGACACTTTAATTCTGAAAAATACTGCTTGTAAAACTTTAATTCGAAATGCACTGCATTATCTTCTTGGCTTGAGCTGTGAAGTTGGTAAATAACACCAGAGTGTTGGCTCCGTGATAAGAAAGTTATTGTTGCAGCTCAGATATCATCGTTCTTTTATTGAAGTCTTCGGGGAAAAAAGCGATCAATTCCCTTCATAACACTCTGATACACAAGTAAAGATAGCTATTCGAGGAGAGTTGTCTTAGATTGTATTTAGCTCGACTCGAATTCCGATGGCCTGAGTTCGTTGACAATGTTCTCCATGCGGAAATGAGTCACTGCACAATGGATTCAGCTACTTTATCATTGATGAAACAAAGGATTTCGCTTGATTTCGTATAGTCGAACATTTTCGCATGCGGTTTCGATTCGAGACAGGCACCCTGACCACAACGGTACTTCGTGATTTCCCTCATCAGAGACGCAAATGATGGGAAGGTTCCTTAAGTACGTCTCTCCATTACACCTATCCATTTCCATTCTCATTTGTCAGACGTCCTTTGAATCAGTATAGTCGTCTATAAAATAGATTTATAAAAGTGAGTATGGAAAAATGTAGAAGATTTTTAGCGTATGTCTTTGTTGCATACTAAAATATGCAACTAAAATAATGATGGGACTTATTCAAATAACTTGGTGGAAATTTACGAATAACTTTACTCTCCGAGTTTTATTGTTTGCATGAAGTAAACAATCTTCTGAACGGATATTATTTTATCATTACCTTGCAAGCCACGAGCGGTTGTTTTCATCATTAAGTCTAGAATACTCGTCTATTTTGCAATTTTTTTTTTACAATTATCATCCTGATTAAAAATGTAGGTATGTACAAACAAAATTACTCCTTCATCCTTCAACAGTCCTATGTTTGCTACGTGAACCTCCTTTTACTGCTCCTTTGATTCGGTTTCAAAGAAACTGTGTGTATTTGAGTTTCTTATCTGAGGGCGCGGAAACCCGATTGGCATGTTTGTTTGACACCATTTCTCTTGATGCGATGCCAGAACATTTTTACGACCCTCTGTTCTTTGGTTCAAGGCTTAATGGAATCTCACAGAATCCGCGTAGAGTAAATAAGAGCCACAAAGTGAGATGGAATTGATTGCTGTGGAACTGAAGAGGAACAGAACGTTGGTTCCAGTGCTGAGGAATGTTCTATTATATCGGTCACAAACATAATTTAATTATTCTGTAATGAGACACTTCTTGGATTTATAAAGCATATACTTGGATAAATGCGTCAAATGAAACTTTAAACTAGGAAAACGCTCAGTGTAACGCGTTGGTGAGCGAGCACGGGGACATGCAAATTCTCGAACCGGAAATGCGTACACAAGCACAGAAAAAATATACATCCATATTGAATTGAAATATGATAACTCAATCAACACAACATATTATTATGCTTTTCATTGAAACTTGAAAATAACATCTAAGCATCTAAGAACCCTGGTTAAAATAAAACAAATCAGATTCAATCCAATTGGCACTGGAAAACATTCATTTTGATCTAGTGGAGCGGTCGCTCCACGCCAGCCAAGTCGTACGGCGCGCGCACACTCTCATTTAAAAAGGCTGGAGCAACCCACTTTTACTGTAAGCATCAAAGTGGAATTTTCGGCCTACTGGATCTTAAAATTGGGAAATATCACATTGTTGCGAAATATCTTAATTTCGAGCTATGGCCCACCCTACAACATATACCAAATTTGGGAACAATAGGTTACGCCCTTTGCGCGCTAGAGGGCCGTGAAAACAGTGTTTTAGGGCGGTTTTCATAAAAATAATAATAATAATCTCAGTAGTAGTCTCCTGGAATTCAAATCCGGTAACAAGGCCACAGCCTAAACGGCTGAACCGATAGATCTCACATTTTTACCACGTGTGCACTTTTGGCGTCTGATTTAACCTTCACTTCATGAATTTTTTGTGCCGCCATTTTGAAACCGGAAGTGACGTCATATCTCAACAACGGCTAAACCGATTGGAGCGAAAATAGCGCCAAACGATTCGGACGGTGAACTATATGCATTATCAGTAGCAAAAGACCAAACATTTTGTTAACGAAACCGGAAATGACGTCATGAAATTTGAAATACATCGATTGGCATTTCGGCAACAAAGGTTGATCCGATTATTTTGATATTTATGTAACGTATGCACTTCTGATATATCATTTGACTTGTTACAAAACCAACCGGAAGCCGCCATTATTAAACCGAAAGTGACATCATATCTTAATATTGGCTAAATAGATTTGAACGAAACCAGCGCCACACAATTAAGACGGGCAACTTTATGTTTTATCATCAGTAATATTTGCAGTTTCTTATAGCAAAACCGGAAATGACGTTACACATTTTAAAAATCTCACAAATTTACATTTTGATACAATACATACTATTTGAGACAGCTTATAATAACTTAATAAGATGTTATCATGTGTAAATTAAAATTCAAGGGGTCAGAGATTTCAGCCGCCATTTTGAAACCGGAAGTAACGTTGTATCTCGAGAACTGGTATACCGATCAGTACGAAACTAGCGCCAAATGATTCGGAATGCCATCTTTATGGAATAGGAACAGTCAAAGTAGAATGTTTTTATTTATGAGCCCGGAAATGACGTCATTCAAATTTAAAAATTATTATATTCCCCATTCTATACAATGAATACATATTCAGAAAGCCTAAAATGATACACATTAATTGTAGATATAAATTCTATGTGGCAGTGCAGTAAGTTTAGCAGCCATTTTGAAAACCGAAGTGTTATATGCCATATCTCGGAACTGGGTTGGCCGATTGGAATGAAACCTTTGCTATTCTTCACGAAAGACTATACATGAATATACAACAGATTTTCATTAGTAGTAACCAAATCGTAAATGGCGATTTTTTTAAAAGAATTTAGTAATTGTTTATTTCATATGCGTCACAAGTTGTAAATAATAAACTAAAAAAAGGAGTGATATCCCCATAAAAAACACTTCGTGTAAAAATACCAGCCAAGTATCTTCAACTAAAAAAAAATATATGAAATCTAAAAATTCTGCACTGAAAAGTATTGATATCAAAAAATTTGCCAAGTCAAAACTTTATTTGAAAATCAAAAAATACTTGGCGCATCGATTTTTTAGGAAATTATAGGTATAATATATGTATATGTATATTTGATGTATATTTTATATCTGGCCAATACTTCTAAGCTATTTATATACACGATGCGCCAAGTATTTTTTGATTTTCAAATAAAGTTTTGACTTGGCAAATTTTTTGATATCAATACTTTTCAGTGCAGAATTTTTAGATTTCATATATTTTTTTTTTAGTTGAAGAGACTTGGCTGGTATTTTTACACGAAGTGTTTTTTATGGGGTACTTCATTACTGACAGATATTAAAAATGTTAATAAGTTCATACGTTCTTAACTGATTGGGATGAAATTTTGTAAAATAAGAGACAATGTTGGTCTTAATGATCATGCAAAATATGAGTTTATTCTGAATTATCGAAGACCGTTTTCATTTTTCAGCCTATCAGGAGATATTTATTTAAATTTTAACCAATTAATGGATTTCAAAAAAATTATGGTCTGCAAACAGAGAAGGTTAGTTTTACATGTGTGCAAAATTTCAGCTAGATCAAAGTAAAACTCTGACCTGTAAAGCCAAAATATGAATTTGATCAGATTTATCGAATACCATTTTCATTTTTCAACCTATCAGGAGATGTTTATTTCAATTTTAACCAATGAATGGATTTAAAAAAAATTTGGGGCCTGCAAACAGAAAAGGTTGTCTCTACATGTGTGCAAAATTTCAGATCGATCGAAGAAAAACTCTGACCTGTACAGCCTCACCCAACAGAAAAAAAAAAAAAAAAAAAAACAGAGGTCCGTGCCAAATGAGCCGAAAGGAGACGCTCGCTACGCTCGCTCAATAACTTTTGCTTGATATGTTGATCGGTGTGACCGGTGTATACAAAAAGGAAGTCAAAGTAATAGACAGAGAAGCCACAAGTATACCTAACGTTCCCTCCGTTATTTTTTATATTATATCGATCTAATATGATCAGAGAGCTCAAATTGTCTTGGGCAGATATTTTGAAATATGTCGCAACTATTATTACACAGACTTTTCAAAATGAATTTCACAGTAGTTATTGAGGCGGACTTTTCAACAAGTGCGGGTGGGGATGGATTGTCTGTAACTGACACGGCAAAACAGACACGGCAAAACAGAGTTCTTGGAAAAGAATGGATATAGCCGCTTTTTCTGCTCTTCTGGTCCGAGATGTCAGTTGCAGTGAATGGAATATTATTATTGTCTTACTTCTACGAACAACTCGCACATTCAAAGCTCGCTCTGTCATTGGCAAAGCTTTATTTGACACATCTTAATAATACTTTGATCCTGTTATTATTTTTAGCAAAATCGTAAAATATAGTTAACATATGGAAGTGACTTGTAACTCAAACGTGGTAATCGATCAAATGGAAAATTCTCACCCCCTTGAACAAAACATTTATTCCTTCATCATTTTCAATATGAATGGTCATTGTCTTTCCCAATTGTTATCTATGACATACCATCAACTCCTAGTACACATCAAATAAGTACGCGACTAAAATCTACTTAATGGCGTTATGTGCCGTAATGTGTACTCTATTAAATTAAAAACTAGGTAATCAATAGTAATCACTAGAAACACTTGTTTGTCCTTCATGTCAAAAACGGAGTTTGACAACTAGATGGATTCTGACGTTGATAGTAATTTTATTATCAACCGATCTCATCTTGTTTATACGACTTCGACATCATCTCCCTTGGGTCTATATATATTATGCTCTGGAATATTATCTGATCTAATATGTGCAGTGTCTGTCTTTATTAGTCTACATTATTTCTACTGAAACATAAAACAGCATGGCATTAGATTTCTCCTCGTAGATTGAGTTGGAATCATCCTTGCAAATTGTTATGCGCCATCTTAAATAAATGATCTCACTTCACTAATTAATTGACGGTAAAGTTAGTTCACGCTCCCGGCGCCATGCGCACTCGAACTTCGAGTTCTTGGCAAAGTCCTCGGGCAGTATCTGACCCAGTAACTGTATAATGGACTTATGCAAAGATCTCGCCGTACTGAAGACACTGCAGAGAAGCTTTCGCAGTTGAGTGGCCAGTGGTGGACCGGACCTCAAGTCTTTGCAGGACTTTAGTCAACAAAGTGTGAGAGTAGCTCGCATCACAGAACATGTTTATACGTCTAGCTTTTGATAAAATACTAGGTATAGAAGTCAACGCGAATTAGATTTCTAAAGACCAGATCTATCTATTTTTATATCAAGCAAGGAAGATTACTTTGTGAATATTCTATTTGGACCAAGCTACAGTATATCACAAAGGGCCGTTCCCGTTAGAGCGAGTTGCATTTTGCGTTCTTTTATAACCAGTCTCAAGTCAAAGTGAGCTGTTTCTAAACTTCTGATTGATTACAAGAAAAAATAGCCAAACGCTTTACGTGATCGTAGAATTAAATAATTTCTAAATTAAATAATGACGAGTTTAACTTGAAAGTTAATAATTGTCTAGAAATGTAAGCTACAAAATACCTATAAAGTTTTGATATATATTATTGAGTGATACAATGAAATGTAGTGTGAAACTAGAAATAAATGCTAAGATCAATAACTCTCTTATTAGTTACAATATATTCCATCAT
Organism: Leuctra nigra; assembly: GCA_934045905.1. Lineage (NCBI taxonomy): Eukaryota > Metazoa > Arthropoda > Insecta > Plecoptera > Leuctridae > Leuctra > Leuctra nigra. The sequence continues at coordinate 7,544,023 of OW203767.1, forward strand.
CTCCTAAAGCTCATCAGACTAAATGAAACCTCACGTCATCCCTTACCTAAGAATGTCAAATTAATGCCATTTTATTTCGAAGTGTCATACTTTTAAAGTGTCTGCCGTCATCCAGATACTTGAGATGGAATGCATCTCGTTCCACCGGCTTTAGTTTCTGTGATATCTCTCAGGTTAGAAGCTTTGAGCAGTTAGGAATAAGCACATGGAATAATTACAGAGGGATGCAATTCCAGGTCATCTCAAACTCCTGTTTTATTCACATGTCAGATTTAACCCTGTTTTAGACAATGACCGTTCAACCAATCCATTTAATTGAATTTGCCGTGAGTGTGACGTTGAATCGATATTAGGTTTTAATTGACATCTTGCCGCGGGCGATATTCTCACAATTATTATTTTGTTTTGTTGAACGAGATGAGAGGATTTCCGAGGAAAACAATGGTCCATCGGATGCTGTATTTCAATAGGGGCAAAAGTGTTCCATGTCAATTTCATCAAGCTGAAAATCGTGTATTGTTTTTACAGTCCATATATTTTAGGAACAAAAACAACAACGAAATATTTCGTATTGAACAGAACTAATGATAGCTGACAGGACGTTAAAATATTTCATGAAACATATTCATGAAATTATTTATGATGGACGATACATAAATGCGATTTAAAATGCTATATATTCTTAATAAACGTTTAGTTTGACAAATAACGTGATTTTGACTAAAATTGGTAAGTTTGTCAAGAAATAACTTTCTATATTTGAGTTCAGCTGACATAATTCAAACGAAAGCATTTCCTCTGTTTGGAAAGTAAGAGAGTATGAACATGTGACGGTTACTGATGACATTGCATGTCTGTGACTTGTGAACGATCGGGGTGTACGATCGGTGGTCCGAGGGTGAAAACAACCCCCGCTGGAGAAATGCCATTACATTGTCGTCCAGGACATTTCCATGACAGTCGCCGGCTGGACCGCAAAAAACACTCACTAAAAAAGACGAAGATTAAAGGTTTAAAATGTGTATTTTCTGATGGTCAGAATAAAGGCCGAAAAGCAATACAAAATGTCAACTGAATGGTTCTAGAGAAATGTAGGAATTTAAAAGGAACAATTTCTCTCAATAAAAAAGTCATCCTTGACTTTTATGGGATTATTTCTCGATTTTAGCCAAGAGAAAGTGTTCGTAATTTGAAACAACATTGGGTCTGAGGCTTCAATAGTGAGACCAAAGGCCATTCCCCCCCCCCCCCCCCATCGATAAGTATTATTTTTAGGCCTAAATTTTAGCATTGAATAGTTATTTTCTAAATATTTATTAATTATGTATTTAATAAAACTTTACTCTTTTCTAGTGAAATAAAACTTTATGTTTATTGACAGTAAAGGCAAAACTTTAGAGAGCCCACCTTCAAATTAAGTTAATTGCAAAAAGGAAGCACTTCAATGTTTTTATACTCTAATTCTGCTTGAAAGCGTAAGAAAGTAATTGGCAGTGGTGACGGTTTGTTCCGATGAAAGAGCTGGTGGCCCTGATAAGGGCTGTTCAGCACTTTCATCGGTACAAAATGTCACCACTGCCTTGCTACAGCGATCTTGCTACCACCCGATGGTTCCGAAAACGTCCACGACATCAAAGTAATGTCTATTGTCGGTTTTGCCCATGAAAAAGTCCATGCTCATCGATCAATCCTCAACTTCCCAACACAACACATAAAAACACCACGCAGCATTAACCAGCAACTCGAGTACTAAGATATACTCGATTTCCGTTCTATATTTGTTATCCATTTTGTGCTCAATTGAATTCCACAGCTAAACTTTCCTGCACGACGTTTGAATTTCCGCTCTATTTAGCTTCATACATATCTGCCCATCAACAACATATATTCATTCGCCTGTCCGGTAGAATAAGAAGTACTCACATTCTTCATCCATCGATCAATCTTTTCATTTATGTCGAGAATTACCAGCTATACTTCCATGCCAAAACATCATTTGAAATATATTATAGGATCTAAATTTTAGTCGTTAGTAATTTCTCGCCGAGAATTGCTTAGCCGAATTGTAAAGTTTACTTTAAAGAAGAGATCCACATTTTGCAACTTTAAGAACAGTAATAGGTTTTGAAAGAGTTGCCGAAAGAAGGAACTACGACGGGTATTAGGAAAATCACTTTGGGCTTAGTGCGTGAAGCCTGTAGTCTAGAAACAATATGAGAGACATTTCTCATGATATTTGTTATTCTCCACTGACGATAATCTCCCACCTACCCAGACAGATTCTACGCCAAGTCTCGCATTGGAATTTACGCAGAATATCGTCAAGAACAATTTCTCAGCAATGACGATGAATTGGTACTTTCTCTGCCCTCATCCTTGTAGTTTACACACTACAGTCGTAATTTACATAATTGTATTAACATTATCATGGAATTGGAATGTGAAATAATTAAATCAAATTTTTAAAAATAACCTGTGCACAGGTTTTGCATATAACCACTTATCTCAAGAAATCCACAAATAAAAGAAATAACAATAAAACAAGAATTTAATTTAATAAAAAGGGATTTAATTAATTTTTTTAATGTTAAAATTACGTTCGACTTTTTCCACCAGAATTCGAAATTGTTCTAACACAGCTTTTTTCAATGTTGCCTGAGAATCGAGGAAGACTTCTTAATACGTTGAGATTTGTACGACAGAAAACATATTTTTTTTTAAAACCTATAACAACCTTGTCAATATGATTTGAAAAAATTATAGATTCGATACTGGACTGATATTAACACATATAAACACCTATATTAATATTTTGAAACTGAGAAAATGATACTGAATCAAATGCAAGCCTCAGTAGAGTACGTAGGCTAGCTGTCCTATTCTGTAACTGTTCTTTTTGTGATACTGTTTCCTGCAATGTTATACTAATGGGCGGTGAAAAGTTTTCACGTGAAATGTCAAGGGAATAAACGAGAGCTTCAAATATAATATCATAGGGATTGTTGACAAGATTTATTTAACAAACATGAAGAAATAGATTTGTTTTGAATATATAAAATATAATCATGTAGATTTCAAAACTCAAGAGGGTTTGTTGGCCAGATGCTAATTCAAATAAAAACCAATCGTGACAAATATTACGATTTGTTTTGACATTTCCGGAATTTCTTATTTTCCTGGTACCTATCTATTTTCCTGACAACCATCAACGTTTGTTATCGATTTGCCGAGTCTGTGAAATAACCGCTTGGAGAGAACTGGGCAATCTGTTCCGCCTCATCTTTAGACAAGTTTCTCTCTCGCTCGTCTGAACGATTTCACATCACTCACTGCAGGGCAATAATACTGGAGTCACGTGACAAATGACGTCATTAGCGGGGGCGGCCGAGGTGCGAACCCGCGGCCCCTCGACATAGACGACGTGCCTTGGATTTTATTATTTTCACGGTTTTCTAAAGAATAAATATATTTTTAGGTGCATTGCGTCACTTTCTAGGTAGAAAAATTATAAAATGTTACAAAATTAGTAAAATCTGTGACCCAATTTGATGGTCTTGATTAACTTTGAACATTTCTGTATATCGAGTTGATAGACAGAGATATTGGAAGACAAGGTAGAATTGCTAGGCTGCGGAAGCTCCAAATACATAAAATGTCATCCAAATAGTACGAAGATTTGTCAAACGTGATCGAGACTGTTTTTGCTGCATGAAAGTCAGAGTTCTGTATTACAGTCGTAGAATCCCCAATTTTTCGCGATGTATTTTTTTCTCTGGGGCTTAACGTCGCACTGTTCTGCAACGAGGCTAATGGCGACGGATGAATGATTATGAGGATGATTGGGAGATGATGGTGAATAGTAGGTAAGGATGGAGGGTGGGAAGGAGGCGGTCGTGGCCTATTAGAGGGTACCTTCCCAGCATTTGCCTGTCGACTGAGGGAAAACCGCGAAAAAACCCCAGTCAGGAAGGACGGCCGTGGGAATCGAACCCGGGCCTCCGGAACACAAGTTCAGAGCGGTAACCACTCAAATTACAGTTACATTGATGCATTCTCTTACAAAATGACTGGCATCACTATTACAAATATAATTTGATGAAGGCAGAATGACTGATTTCTGAGCTCACCTCAAGAATCGTTGAAATTGACTTCGGACCTTCTTCCTCTGAGGTACAGAAATGCTTCTGGCAAGAGAAAACACTCCAGTAACATAAGATTGTTGATCAGAACTCATGGGTCTTGCAAAAGTTTTACAATCTGCTCTGAATGCACTCGAGTGTATAAAGATAATAAGAGCTGGAGACTGGAGTGTAAAATTACGTACTCTATCCAGATTAGCGCTTGCTTCAGGTAAGAAGTGTTCTCAAACCATCTAGCAGAAACAGTTTGTAATAGTTATTGAAGAGAACGTCTTAATTTAACTCATTCAACTCATAGATCAGAGACAGATGTTCATTTCAATGATTCTTGACGTGAGCTTCAAAAACCAGTGCCTTTATCCAATCAATATTTGTAAAGTGACATCAGTCATTGACAGAATACTACAATAAAACTGTATTTATATTTGTAAAGCTTTTAGTCAAGTTATAATTGATAGAGCATGATTGCACGATTCAAAATATATGCAACGCAAAATCCAGAAAATTACCATGGAGCTTCCATGTCTGAGGTACAGAGTTATTATTATTGTGCATTTCCTGTTTCGAAAAATAACCCAAGATGCTTCAGAATGTATATAAATTATGTAAAATCACAAATTAACTGGGTTAAAACTTGAATAGGAATGTAAAAAGCAATTAGTTCTTATTTCGTTCAACTCGATTAATTTTAACTCCAAGTTTCATTAAAGTCCACGAACTATGCGACTAGTTTTGTATAAATCCGCGTAGGAATCTTCTGGTCTACTTTCATCTGCACTTGGAACTGTGCTGCAAGTTGCATGTGGTATTGCATGCAGTCGTCAACGCCACACGTGATGCTAGAACTGCTTCCCAGGTCGGAATGCGGTGGGTGTTCGTCTCAACAGCCGTGGGGGTTCGAGGTCACGGGAAATGGAATGCATTGTGGACACGCCATGTTCGTGTTACTTGGCGGATGATTCTCCGACGAACTCCTCGCTTTTCCTGGCGGGAATCCGGTTACCTCCCACCACATAGTTAAACTTGATTCAGCTAAACTTGTATTAGATTCCTCGTAAGCACTAATCCCAGAAAAAACACTCCGTGTAAAAATACCAGCCAAGTCTCTTTAACTATAAAAAAAAATAGAAGAAATCTAAAAATTCAGCACTGAAAAGGAGTGATATCAAAAAAGGAGCCAAGTCAACGAATTTTCCAAATTTTAATCGTACCATTGAAATAAAAATATCAACCCCCGAGAAATACTTAAAAAAAGGACTTGGCGCATCGTTTTTTTAAAGACACTTTTCTATCCTAAAAGTATAGGAAGAACTCTACAAGTATATTTTCCTGAGTATATCACATTCATTATCGACGAATCATACTACGTTTTAATATAACTAGTACTCTTACCTACTGGCAGTTTTGGTATTTTGTCAATATTCAGAGGAAATAAACGGATAAACGAATAACGAATAAACGGAAGCGGCCTAGTCTATTCGTTATTGCCACTATTTCTAGGGTCATATTAATCAATCATACTTCTCAATATCGTGACTGAGGGAAATAGCGAAAGCGCTCATTACAAGAAGGCCGTCAATGAGATTTGTATAAGTGACTAGTGCACTGAGCCATGCTGCTCAAAAAATTACTGACTAGATTTGTATCTAAAGTAATACGTTATGTAATTTATGAATTTTTTTGGTATAAAATGTTAATTAATAGCAATTAATTACACGGCGAGAAGGTTCAAAGTATAATGCTGTAGTAGGTATGTTGATGTACCCACAAAACTATAGGTACCTACCAATCACAAACACAACTGTTCTGTATTTATTGCTTGTAAGACAATGCTATGTTTCTTTGCGTACTTATATTTAAATTTAAAATATTTTACAGAATGTTCAATATTTAATTTGAAAGTTTTGTCCCAATTTTTCTAGGCATTTCTGAACTACGTAGTATGTGAGTGGCATAAGCTTAAGAATAGAAAAATGTCTTTAAAAAAACGATGCGCCAAGTCCTTTTTTTAAGTATTTCTCGGGGGTTGATATTTTTATTTCAATGGTACGATTAAAATTTGGAAAATTCGTTGACTTGGCTCCTTTTTTGATATCACTCCTTTTCAGTGCTGAATTTTTAGATTTCTTCTATTTTTTTTTATAGTTAAAGAGACTTGGCTGGTATTTTTACACGGAGTGTTTTTTCTGGGATATCACTTCTTTTGTTAGTTTATTCATACAGCTTGTAGCACATGTCCGAGCAGGGACTAATTTCTTTAAAAAAATACGCCTCAACCGATTTGGTTACTATGAAAAGTTGCGTTTGGTATAAGATGAAAATGATTATCCAAGAAGAATAGCTTAAGTTTCGTTATAATCGATCCAGCCGTTTTCGATACATGACGTCACTTCCGGTTTTGAAATAGCGGCCGAATTCCGGTATAGGTAATAAGAAAACAATCTAGTTTTATCTAGTTGATACCTTCATGAACGACCATCTGAATTCCTAATCCCTATATTTCCGTAAAATCGGTCATGCCGTTTGTAATATATGACGTCACTTCCGGTTTCATTTAGTGGTTCCTGCCGCCATTTCCGGTACCATTAATTTATTTATTCATTTTTCACAATTGATTTTTCAAATAAATAGCAGAATGAATACGCAGGAGCTAGTTCAGTTGCAATCGGTACAGGCGTTTTAGATATATGACGTCACTTCCGGTTTCAGGAATGGCGGCCGAGAACACTGCTACCTTGAATATATAAATTGTATTGTCTATGTTACAATGTAAGTTAATTATGTACGTATTTTAAGTATAATTTGTTGAAATAAGTTAAATATTGCGTATTTATGACGTCACTTCCGGTTTAGAAAATAAGAAAATAATATTTTTTTTATTGATACTTCATATAGATGACCATCTAAATCGAATGGCGCTAATTTCGTTCTAATCGGTCCAGACGTTTTTGAGTTATGACGTCACTTCCGGTTTCAAAATGGCGGCTTCCGGTTGGTTTTATAAAAAGGCACCTCAGACGCCAAAAGTGCACATGTGGTAAAAATTTCAGGTCGATCGGTTCAGCCGTTTAGGCTGTGGCGGTGATAGCGACGTTTCGTGATATCATCAGAATCATCATCATCTTCAGAATCAGAAAGTGGTGTAATTTCACTGTTTTCTCGGTCCTCTAGCGCGCAAATGGCATAACCTATTGTTCCCAAATTTGGTATATGTAGTGGGGTGGGCCATAGCTCGAAATTAAGATATTTCGCAACAATGTGAGATTTACCAATTTTGAGATCCAGTAGGCCGAAAATGCCATGTTGTTGCTTACAGTAAAAGTGTTTGGTCTGCTCCTCAGTTTATTAGGCATTTACGGTATGTTGAGTGACTGTGAGTGTATAGTACGACTTGGCTGGGTGGAGCGACCGCTCCACTAGATTAATTCATATTATATTAATTCAAAATAGAAAACACACTTTCTAATATTATTTAAATATAATGAATTCAAATATTATACACAGTTTTTTTTTAATTCGAATGGCCTACGAGTAAAGTAAATGCCAAAAACCAACATATTTCCATTTCATAAAATCTACATTGGGTGGCAGAAATAGGATTTACGGGATTTTTAATTTTTAACTTTGAATTAGGCAGGACATACAAAATACACAAAATTCCAACACACAAACAGTGTTACATAGTATTTGACTGTATGATTTAGGATTTTTAGTCGATTATCAATATTTCGTAAAATTTACATTTGGTGGCAGAAATGGTATTTTTTTTTAAAACTTAGGATTTGAAATGTGTAATTATAAAATACGTAGCATTTTATTGGCGACGATGAATGATGATGATGACGATAGGTTGATGATGATGATGATGATGATGATGATGATGATGATAATGATGATGACGATGGACGGTGGAAAGGAGGCGTTCGTGACCTATTAGCAGTAAACCTTCCAGCATTTTCCTCTCGACTGAGATAAGCCACATCATAATCTCAGTTAGGATGGACAGGACCTCGAGAGTGGAAGCCAAATGCGTTACCCCTGAGCCAATTTGCTCCAGTTTACAAATAAGTATCAAAATAATCCGATCACGTTTGAAAATGTAAACGCGAACTGCTTTAGTAGGTTAAGTCACATGTTGATTCGATTTATCATGTTTCCATTGTGCTACGACGAATCTGGCGAATGTAAGTTATATTTGTATAGAAGATTAACGAGAGTAAATATAACCGGCTTACAATGTCTCGCTCTCACAGCAGAGCTCAGTTATATCCTGTCTCTCTCAGCAATACTAAGCAATAAAATACACTCGGAGGTCTCAAGTCATTCACATTATTTTACTGCAGTCGCTGCACATAGATACACGAATAGAGGTCAGGTTTACACCCCTAGCGAAGTACGAGACAATTTATACCCACTTTGTCACACGACAGAGAAAATAAATTCAAACATTACCAGAACATTCGGGTATATTTTAAGAAACTGTTTCTATATTTCTGCTAACTCAGTCATGCAATTTATTTCTTAGAAAGATCATTGATTCTAAAAGTAATTTATTTAAAGTCCTGTGGTCGAATGAATCACGAAATCTTAATTTATTTCTGTGAAAACGAATTTTCCACTTCGCGAAGTAGTCAGGGTTAATCAGAAAGGCTTCAGTCCCAGCGTTGATTCTTGTCTCACTTGTCAAGTTTTACATTTATCTCCTCACATCAAGTATTCTACATTTCATATTATTAAACATCAGCGGGGGGAGAATACAAAGTTCGCGGAATGGAAGGGTTGTATGGGGGGGTGGGGGGTCTAGTTTCTCTGCTCGATTGTGTGACTTTTTATAAGCAAATGCACGTCTAAGCATAATTGCGTCATTTATATTTCAGAGGTAGCCGAATAATTAAGACATCTAAGAAGAATTAATCACGGACAAAATTGAGTGTCGTACCGTCATTAAAAAAACACGAAAATACATCTCAAACCATTTTGAAACGAAATTTTTCTATGGTAAACCAAACAGCTTCCAAACCACCAAAATATATTCCAAAATGGTTTGAAGTTTTTCTGTAATTTTTTAAAGAAACTTGGCTGCTCGTCACTCAAAATTGTCTTCAAGTTTGACTTGCTTATGGGCGACGAAATTGACATGGACTTGGTACACAATTACTAATTGAGAAAACACACAATCAACCTCCGAAAACTTCCCTTCTGCAAACATTTTAACATTCCTAAATAATCGTCAGCGTCACTTTCCCAATGAAGTCTGTACAGCTTTGGAATAATATCTCGATCATCCCTACGCTTATACCCTCCCGCCATACAACGGAGATCGTACAGTGGTATACCAGCGCTCCGTTGTATGGCGGGATGGTATAAGCGTAGGGATGATCGACACATTTTTCCACGACCCTACACGTGCTTCCTCCTCTCCACTGAATATGCGTGTGTTTTACCTTTCAAGTCCACGAACTTGTATATCGGCACAGTCGACGTGTCTGCTTGCTTCTTCACTCCGCTCGTCACATTGCTCTCAGTGTTTCCCATGGCTCACTGCAACAACATCAAGCAGAATGCATGAGATACAGAGATGTGAGAAGTGAAACGTAACAGTCGGATAGACTCTTATACAGCAGGAGATATGTATTTTTTTACATACTGCAGTCTTTGTGCAATGCGAAATACAGAACTATTACATTACATATTCATACTTGGGACCTTTTTCCTGCGTGCCATACTATCTGTTATGTTTTCGTGAAAGCTTTCAGAATCCATTTATTATAAGTATTGAAATATTGCGGTAAAATTCTGATATAACAATAACATATTCAGAATTTTACCGCAGTATTTTAATACACTATCTGCTTTTCTGTTAAACGCGTATCAATAGTTGCTCATATAATGCACATTTCTAGATATTTTTCAATGGATGTGGAAACAGACATTGAATTGAAACAAATGAGCAAATTTAATAATGTATGCCTGTAAGTAAGTATGTAAGTAAGTAAGTAAGTAAGTAATTAAGTAAGTAAGTTTAGATAAGATATGAGTATGCAGTAGTTAATGCTCGTCATTTTAGACCAAATCCACAAATAACATTTTTTACATGGGGGAATACATTTTCCCCCAAAAGTTGAACGGAATTTAAGCTTTTGTGGTGGTAGAATATGCATTCATGAGTAACGACTACAACAATGTTAGTAAATCATTTTAGTTAGTTAATGTTCGAATAGGTGAAAAATTTACCTTGACGTTGGCACTCCAGTTCTTGAGAAGTTAAATTTATTGGATCAAATTGGAACGATCATGAAATTCATTCCATTTATGTCTATAGGTACTTTCAATTTTGAATTTCAATATAAATTCATACATTGAATTTGAAATTTGAATGTGTTGGGGCTATGGGGCTATATTAAAATATTAAAATTTTCGCAATTTAGGTACGAAATAGTGTCAACAAAATATTAGTTTCAAATCAGCACTGAGTTATCTGGGTTCAACATTTTATATGATGCTGATTTAATCAAATGTTATGTTTTATTACTTTTTATTTCATAGTCAACATTTCCAACAAAGGAAGTAAAAACTGAAAAAGTCACTTCCCTTCGTTATCTTTTAATAAACCCATCTTATAAAAAGTACGTAACGCTAATAAAACTTGTTATTTCTTCTGCAACCAATCCATCCCAATTGCCTTTTTATTGCCTAAGACGACGTCGCAATTAAATGCTGGCCCGGTATTTTTTCGAGATCAAACGATGGAAACGAACTAACAGCCACTTTGCTACTTTTCCGAGTCATTTAGTCAAATAAAATAACGAGACGTTCCATGAAATATTACAAGTGAAATGATCTGGAAAATTAATTTGCTAAAAGCAATATTAATATGTCTTTTTTTCATATGAAATCATCTATTAAATGGATTAATGAGATGAAAAATGTCTCAAAGAAAAAGTTCTTATACATCACTAAATGTAAGAAAGAAACGAACTCATTTTGCTTATTAAGCTGCTATATTTTACAACTAGGATTCTGTAGATGCTACTCATCCGGTAAATGGATCAATACCTAGCAAGCGAGTTTTAAGATGAAATATTGCTCAAAGTGACGCCGTCTTATTTAAAGTTAAAAGGAAGTCAACTTATAAATGCATAATATTCTGATAATGTTAGTTACCTAGGTTTTTTGCGTTGTCGTCACATAGTAGTTCAAGTACAAGCAACTAATGAACAATAAGCTAATGCAGTAGACAGGCAAGATCAGAGTATATCAGGTTAAATCAGGGTTTCACATAATTTTATTGAAGTTGAATTATTTCTTTTTAAGGTAAATAAAATCATTTGATATCACCGACCATTTAACATCCATTCTCAATTCATTGGCACTGTGTGTGTTGTTGGTTAAATTTATTAAATTTTGTTATATTTCATATAAAAACTTTGGCCTAGTTTATGGGCAAGAACCATGATTCCATGAATGATAAATTACTTCTTCAAGCTGCCATTGAGAATGTTCGAATCTGGTTCGAGCAAATCGTTTTACAATATTGCACAGATCCACAAGCTTGGTTCTCATCAACAACAGTTGTCGAGTGCAGATTAATGACCCGATAACATGTCAACAACTTTTTCACGATGACGGTATGTTTGTGCATTTCCGCAAACTCTCGATGTAGCAACATTCCGCATCATTAGGTTTCAACTGTGACACAGAGTAGAAGATTATCCACTTTTTAAGACTTTTCAAGGAACATTTTTGATATTTTAAATTTAAATAATGATTTTTGAATGGTGTTTATTAAAGTCGCGCCTGATCTGAAAATGGCTGTCAAGGATGATGATTAGGGTGATTACTGAGAGATGGTGATGATGATGGAAAAGGGGGAAGGATGGAAGGTGATGAAATGTATTCCCCACATTTGCCCCACGAATGAGCGGATCCACGAAAAACGTGTCCAGAATTGGACGGCCGCGGGAATCGAACTCAGCATTAGTTTCTTCAGTCAACATGGATGACATCATACTTGATGGGTGTAGAAGTAAACATTGGTTCTCCAAACAAGTGACTTTTGGGATAGATAAGAAATTCTAAATTGTATTTCTCTATCTTGTAAACATAACATAAATATCTTCCAATTCAAAACGGGGATTGAAACTCATTCCCCCGCTAAAAGTATTGGAATAAAACCTCTTTTCTGTTTTCTCCGAACATGTGACGTGGAGCTGGCGTGGTTTTCATCTCGGTTTTCATCTACACTGCCCTACTGACCAGAAAACACTTAAGCGACTTGAAAACTGCATCAAGTAAATCGCCAAAACATGTTTCAACCTCTGCTATTCTGGGTTAAAGTAACAACTTACACACACACACAAGTGTTATTTTTAACATGCACAATAGATTGAAAATGATTCTAACAATGCTAATAATAAGTTGGGTGTTTTATAGTTGGTACTGCTGCACTCCCCATGTATTTATACCTTTTAGAAGAGAGACACTGTAGCCACGAAGACACTCCCTTGTCCGACACAACACTAAATACTTCTATAAACACTTCATGTTTGTAGTCACTAAGTGGCACTCATAATATTAGCCAATGTAATCGCTTCCATCTTATCTGGAGTGATTCATCTCCGCGTGTGTGACAATCGACCTAATTAATCCTGTGCAATCGATATTCGTCTGCTGTGAACAGAGGTTTGGCGTGGCTGGTCGCCTTCTGACATCCACCCCCGACCAGAACCCACGGCTATGCGGAGCCGTGCCAGACACAGCCAGGTACAAAGACCTGCTGCTCGTGATATGCGCAAACCACCACACATTTCTGGTTCATTGATTAGAATAGTAATTAATAAGATTGTTTACACCGTGCTGTTTATATATTATCAATATATAATTATAATTTTCTGTGCAAGTATGAATTTATTGGCTTGTTTGTAATTGACAACCTGACAGTTTTAGCTACCGCATCAGCAGTCTGTATTGACAACAGGCAGGTTTTACTGACACTTCCAAGGAAATTTAATCATACCTTTTATACAGTAATTGAAAATGTTGTGCCACTATTAAATTCCTATTTTATTAAGTTGGTAATATAACTTTTATATCGTAATTTGCATACATAACGAATAGAAATATAATTCCAGTGGTAAAATGTTAAATTAAATATTACTCAGTTGAAAGACTTGATTTTCTGATCATTTGACTTGGTAAATGTTTCTTGTTCTTTTAATGTTCAACAGATTTTCATATTCTGTAGACTGACGATGGTGATTTCTTTTCATACTGCTGGATTTTTATTTTAACAAAATTAAATCGTTTTCTTCCAGTCTTAAACAGGTTTTAAGATGGAGTCATATGACCTATATATTGAATAAGCGTCTAGGTTTATCACAGCTGGAGTAATACTGCCGATGCTATCAAAAAGCGAGGTTTAGTTTATGTCATCATTACCATTCGAAAGTCGGCTTTCATTTGTCTCACAAGATCCCATAAACTGCGAGACAATAGTCGTTTGGAACCGACCAAAAGACAACGAAACTTGTTTTCAAAGGAACAAAATGCACGGGTTTGGTTTTGGCTTGTTCAGATAAGCGAGCTGAAATACGAGCATGTTGGTTAAAAAAATATTGTTTGGTAATTTTTCAAAATTGGTGTACAATAAAATTGGATATATTTTACATTTAAATAATTGTAATTTATTTATGAAAGGCTTTCAGTATTTTAATTTATTTCATTTCAAACACCACGTGGCCAAACTAATTTTAATAAAATCAAAATTTTGGGTCTATTTATTGGTAACATGTTTACTGAAAAACAAAACAAGAATATTACTAACAAGATGTCACAGCTTATTTCATATTCAAATGCTAGTTTTTCAATGTCATGTTAAATTTTAAACAGTTGATTAGTGGTTAACTATTGGTGCAGATTATTGAAAAACCAGGCCTAATTGGAGGACATCAATTAGAATTTCGTATAAAATAGTAATGATTCAAACAATTATTGATACTATGTTACCTACTAAATCTAATGATATTTTCTTCTTCGATCCGGAACTTCTTGGGGAAAATATCTCCATTGAAACAACTCATTCACAACCTTCCAGTTCATAAACAGCAAAAACAATTGTTTGGTTTTCCTCGGGATAACATTCGGGTAACTTCGGTGATGTTCGCATGAATTCGTGCTTCACTAGCGGCGATATTCACGGCATAAACATTTTTTTTTACAGAAGTAAAGATGTGTATTTGCTTATTAAAAATAAAAGAAAATTACGGATTTTCGTATGCCAAAAACAATTTTTTTATATTTCCCCAATCATTAAAAATATGTGAGCGTACAGAAATGAAAATGGAGATTCTGGGGCCAGATTCATTTAAAGTATTATCTGCTAATACTGAAGTACTATATTTTCTATTATTTTTCATTTAACATTGTGTTTTTGGTATTGAATCAAAAGATAATACGTATTAGCAGATAATATTTTTTGTGAATACAGCCATAGGTGTTTATTGCACCAAATTCAATGAAATAATACGAAGTAAAGTAGTAATACTATTATTTTACCTGCTAGAAGGCTTGAAGCTCAGAAATTGCGAAAGTATTTGTAATAAATAATGTATAGGCAGCCACATTCAATACTTCCTATACCGGTTTTCCATATACCAACATGGGGATTTGGCCGGCTTCATTTGAATGTGACCCTACATACAAACATGATTGAGCAAATAAAACTAGTAATATCGTGAAACTTTGTAATCTTAATCTTATGCTGTAATCTATCTGCCCTTCAGTTAGATTTCAATGTGTTCTTGTTGTAACACTATTCGGATGTAATTGATACAGAAGAGAGAACATAGATGAGGAGTTTGTTTTCAAAAAGCAACATATCCAAAAATTCACTTTTTTGTTAACGATGGTTCCTAGTGCTATAAAACCATGCGGATCTGAATATGTAATTTGTTTGCTACAAAAGTCAACATATCCTGTAGTATGAACTTGTGAATATCAACGTTTGTAACAAAAAGACACACGTCCAAAAAGTTTTGTTATCAAAGTGCAACATGTCCAATTTCAGCATTTCAGCATTTCAGCTTTTTCAGCATTCTACTTCAAGAATTTTTGTTTGAATTTTAAAACAAACCACAATACATTAACAATCCTATTTGCACATGTTTTATTGATTCTGTTTCAAAACGCAACATGTCAAATGGGGTTGTTTCAAAATGCAACAAGTCCAAAATTAAAAGATTAATTAGGAAAAGATTAGAAATATATTGAAGTTACTTTTTCAGCATTCCAATTAAAAAAAAATTGTTTGAATTTTAAAACCAATCACAATTTACAATCCTATTTGCAGACAATTAGTTACAAGTTTTTCGTTGTTTCTGAACAATATAGGTGAATGGACATGTTGATTTTTGAAAACAAACTCCTCAGATCTGTGTGCTCCACAATGAGCTGGACAGATAGAAGCAGAGCAAAGTGACGTCATGTCCAGCTGTGGTTCTAATTACAACTAAATGCACGCGCAGACGAGAGAAAACAGAACTAGGTCAATCAGAATACGAACGTCTAATTGTAGAGTTCATCAATGCCGTGATTGGCCGAGAGCATACAAGCTGCTCCACCCACAGACCGTGCGGGAATGAAGGTGGAAGTTATTTCCAAAGGTAATTTAACTTTTCTGGCAAAAATTTATGCTGGGCAACCTTAAAAAAAAAACTCTATGGGTGAGCAAACTCAAACTTGCGGGAATTCGAAATAAAAAAGGGACGACCCGAGCGGGAACCGAACCCGGGATCATCGTATACCAGCGCAGCATCTTTCCACGGCGCTACAGTGACGCTGCTAGTTCTCGCCGCTTTTAGTGTACATAACCCATAAGCACACATAAGCCAAGTATATAAGATGCGCGCGCACGTGATGAACTCTATCGTTAGACGCTCGTATCAGAATTTCATGCTCGAAGTTTCAAGCTTTTTTACCTCAGTCCAGAGTTTCATTAGATTGTGATTAATTTTATCTAGCAGAACTGTAGTACTAATAGATGTTCACTTGTTGCTGTTTTTATATTGCCGCTATGAAACCTTCTAACATTGGCACTCCTTCTGAATATACAATTATTTAAAATCCTTTGTTATTGATGATATTTTCATATTCGTAAATCGTAATGACTGAGAGCAAGTGTGTAAATGTATTGTTTTACTTGAAAGTGTATATTTTAACTTACTAAGACCCGGTTGCACAATGTCCCGATAAAGTAAGCGGTAGGATTTATCGGCTGAAACCATAGCAACAGCCAATGAAACACAGCCATCTAGACCACTAAAGTCAACTTTAGGCTAAAGTGAACTTTATGATTTATCTTACTTATCGGGACATTGTACAACCGGGCAAAAGTCTCCCTGGTACAATAAACATTTTCATTTAAAACATTGGAATTCCACAATTGCTCTCATTTCGAAATTTTAAATTTTCGTATCGTTTTACCTTGCTCTATGCTGTTATGTGTATATATATGGTGGAAGGAGGCTGTCGTGGCTTATTTGTAGATAACCATCATATCATTTGCTCTCGATTGATTAATTCTACGAAAAAATACTCTACTAGCTGGAATCGAGCCCGAACGTCCATTTTTTAATCCCCTTACCAGTCCTTGAAGTATGGTCAAATTCTAGTAAAGTGTACCTACCTTACACAGTGTGTACATATTTGTCTCTTGAGTCTTTAATCACCCATAGAACACATCAGCTGTACAATTTGTTTACTTCTACTGTATAGGGATATTTAAATCTGTTCTTTTTAATCACGAAAGTACACCCAAAAAACGCTCATTCTCAATTAACTGCGCACATAAATCAGTGTGATAAACTGGCAAGAAGCGTGGATCCTCATCTCGGCGTCAGATATTAATACGTAGCTGCATAAATCATGCGCAATTACGCTCAAGTTCTGCGTTTCAACATAATGCATGCTATATTTCCTTGTCAACAGAACAGACAGTAACAGTTTCTCGTTATTTCAGAAACGTTTTTATCATTTGTAATATAAAATGTGTGCAAATATAATCCATCTTTGTGGCATGGAACTCAAATGTGTGCCATTTCTCAGAGAGTTTATTAGCGTTACATCCTTTTAGGGTTGAATTTCTTGCATTCTTGTTGAAAAGATGACGTGGAATGTTTCAAAGATGTCTCTACAACTCTACGTCACAGAAAACCAGAGTTTATGATCAGAAACACGAAAACAGATTTGTATCTCAGAGGTAGAAGAGCGGAAGTCCATGTCAATGCTTCTTGAGGTGAGCTCATGAACAAGTATTTATGGGTTCGATCCAAGGTGTTTATAAGTTATAAATCAGATATAAGTTGTAAATATAAGTTAAGTTAATTTATATAAGTTGTTAAGCGAGCGGAGCGAGCGTCTCTACTTGACTCTTGCGGCACTTTCTCTGTGTGTGTGTGTTTTTTTTTGTCGCTTCAACCCAGGTCGCACCGGTCAACGTATCGATCTGAAATTTTGCACACACCTTCATCTCATACTAACTTAGACCTGTATAGTTTTTGAGAAAGATCCGTCCATAAATAAAAAAAAAACGTGTTTTCCCATATAAATAGCATTGTAGGTTCGAGGAGTCCGTTGCGGCCGCTCGATGCACCCCATTCAAAACAAACTCGGAAGCAGTCAGCTGTCTATAGATTATTGTTAGAATACGTTTTACGGTTAAATAGGTATAGTTATAGCAATACCTGCGAGGTTATAGTTTTTATTTTATTTTAACCGATAGTATAGGTATTTATTGTTTATAAAAGTTTTAACATGCAGTCTTACTTTCAATCCTTTCACATGCTAAGCAAATTATTTGTAGACCGGCGAAATGTCTGCTTGATTGTAGAAATAGATTGGTTGGTTGGTTGATAAATGAAATTACGTTTATGAATTATTTTATATATTCAGTCAATACGTTATATTTATAGTTACAATACAATGTGTTGGGTAATAGGAAATTGCTCTATTGTACGGAACGGCAAGTAACTGTTTGAATACTATTTCTTAAATTATGTCATGTTGCCTATTTCCTAGGCAACATGCCTAGGAATTTCAATCTCTGTATTTATCTGTATTGTTTATTTATCTGTTTTGTTTCTGTAATTATTATTTGGAATAAATCCCTTTGATACACACCTAAATACTCCAAAAAATACACATGAGTGTGTGTCTGTTACTAACTTGCAATGAGACACAAATGCAGTTTTTTTTTATATAATTTAGTGAATCATGCTTCTAGCCTTCAGTATATTATTGCCGTGTTTTAAGGAATTATGGTTCGAGGTGTCGCACGTACCCGTGCTCGCTTATCAACGCGTTACACAGAGCGTTTTCCTAGTATATTTATATAAGTTTAATCATATTTGTAGTGGTGACATGAGCCATTGTGTTAGAGAATACGTAATTTACAACTGTAGGACTTGTTGACATTAGTAAATTGGCAACAACGTATTTACAAAAATGTGCAACGCAAAATCGAGAAATTGTACTTCAGTATTCCACCTCTGGAGTTCAGATTACCAAATCCGAGTCAAAATTAGTATAACTTATCGCTATAGCTATAGCAGAGGAATTCTTGTGAAAACTTGTAACACTAATTTTATTTGTAATCGCGTGTACTGAGCGCTGATAAATTCAAAGTAGCGTATAGAAATGATTTTCCACTGCCCATATTTTGTAGATCGCTTAAAAAATCAACATCCGCTCTTGTAGATTTGTAATACGGGATGCATTTCTTTATTCTGTGTTGCATACCAAATAAAACTCTTTTCCCCTTTATTAAATTGTGTGTAGAAATTATTGCATAATGCCGTGTACCATATACAGCCTTAGGGTCGATAATAAATCCAACTAGACAAAGAAATATTATTCCTGAAACTTTGTCACCGGCTGACACTACAACTAGAATAATCCCCTTCCCCGACCTTTGAGTTTCAAAACGACTTCAAATTCTGATGATATTTTTACCCCTCCCCCCCCCCCCCTTCCGCACAGCATTTCCGACCAGATATGTTCCATCTCCGCCCCCCAGGTGGTTATTTTCTCGTCCGGAGTTTGATTCCGAACAGAAGTTATAAAGAATTACAGAAAAGTCCTCTTGCAATTTCGCTCACGTCCAAAAGGATAATTCACCTTTGTGGTTGAAATTTAAAACAAACACTCACACAAACTCACAAACAAACAAACAAACAACACCCCCCGTTGCGCAGACCCCAGTTCGATACCCAATTGACACAGTTTTCAATTGATGTGTCTGCAATGTCTGTAATTGTCACTCAACGATGATTATTCCACAAGTAATGGGTTTTGAATGGCTGTTATCGGGGTTCGAACTCAAGTACGTCAGGGAGAGATGGAAAAGTAATAACCCTTTTCGAGAGCAACCAAGATGTCATTAGCAGGATCCAAGCTTCAAGAGGATCTCTTTGATATATTACACATGGTATATTTTATAAGAGAATTGGATTTAGATGGGTTTTTGCTTTGAGGTATCTCTAGTGTGGAAGTTGGATGCAGGAAACAGCTTCAAATGGAACGTGCTTCTCCACATTTTTTGTTGTTGTAATTATAGCTGGTAAATTTTTAATGAGAGAAAGAAAATTGCTTTTCATTAGTTGAGTACAATTGAGTTTTGCGGTTTCCTCCCACTGGTTTCGATTCTCGGAAGTTTGAAAGTTTGAAAGCTCTGTCGAGTTTGTTTGGGTTTGAGGCCTAACGCCTACGCTGACAATGCTGTCATCGCTATTACGAGATCGATGTTCATGATTGAAGAGTTCTATCATTGACGTGCTATTGCAGATTCATCCCGCAGGCCATTTCACCGCATTGTCAAATCATGCATGTGGGAGGATGTCTATGATCATTCAACTCTGCTAATTAATTTTGAAATACAGGTCGAGGCTTTCATTTGAGGTTGAAATAATCTAGACTCTAAAAGAATATTTTATGTATTTTTTTTCATGCTCTGTAAGGCTGCAAACACACGGGGGTGTCTTTTGCACGCCCAGCCGAAACATTCGAACGCCGAGAAGAAAGGTAGCATTGAGTCAGGGAGCGAACACACGAGGCGGTTTTTACACGCGGCGTTTTTTTCCACGCCGGCCAGACGCGACATGTCACGTTTATTTTCCTGCCCGCCCCGGAAGTCGTTAATATGAAACACATTGGTTTAAATGAGAGCAAACACACGGGCGTTTATTTCACGCGACGTTTTTGTACAGCTGACATAGCATGACCTTGACAGCTGCCAAAAACCGTCGCGTCTTGCACGCCCCGTGTGTTCGACCAGAAAAACGTCGCGTTTTTTTAATGCCCTGTGTGTTCGACCAAGAAAAACGTCGCGGTTTTTTCCACGTTGAGCCTGGGCAGGAAAAAAAGTGCCCCGTGTGTTTGCAGCCTAAATCAGTGGTTATAAGTTTAACGGCTACTAGTGGTATTTCTAGGAATGTCATTGGTTGTTGCCATGGCAATATTTGTCTAATCTACAACATAAATTTTGAAGAGCACTGAAAAACCGACTCTCAATGTCTCAAAGTAAACTTTTTTTTCGTATTTGAAAAAATTTAACCTTATTTTAATGTCAATTCATCTGAAACAATTTTACACATCGGTATTGAAAAAAAAACATGAGCAAGTTTATCACATTTTTTATTATCTGCGTCAAATTAAGTTTACAGAGGGTGATTTTTAAAACAAACGGTGCAAATATTTAATCAAGTATATTCTTTACCGTCAGAGTGGAATTTATACGTAATGAAAACAATAATTCGAGTTCGTTCGTCGTGATGAATGGTTTGTTTGTTACTCCAAGTGCATGCTGGTTGCCATGGGATACGTGGGTACTTGTTTAATTAATGTGTTCGCTACGCTCTGTGCGTTGCTGAATAATAATATTTACAAAGCAGAGGGCGCTGGTTGCGAACAACAACTCTAAGCTGTTTAATAATTCAACGCTACGTAATAGACCCAAAGTCACCAGGGACCAATCAAAAGCATCCATTCATGAAGAGCCGAACAAATCATTTGAACGAGTGAACCAAAGAAATATTTTAGGTAAATAGAGTTGAAATAAGCACTGAATGGTTTTCTGATCCTCCATTAACGCTGCTGTATCAAGTGTTTGTGATTTTAAAGCAGATAGAATTTAGATTTCATAGTTTGCATGATAAAACCCTCAACTTGATGGCAGCATTCAGAGTAGCTGTGTTTCTGTGCTTTTTTGCGATATTTGGTAGTTTTAATGGTTACCTGAGCAATTGTAGGCTTCCGAGAAATCATAATATGGAGAAGAATCACTCACTTTACATCACTCACATATTTACCTCCATTTATAATGTCCGTCCTTGGAGGAAAACTTCAATTTGTTGCATTGGTGATATAAAACAAAAAAAACGTTGAAGATAATATGACTTTCCACATCAATGTGAAAACTCAACTCCTCCTTGCAGAGTTTTCAGGTTGACGTCGTCACATAGCTGTTTGAAAAGCTACTAGCTTGGAAAATCTAGTAACTAAATATTTCGTATTCAATATTTCTGTTTTCAGTAACGTTATACGACTATAAGAAAGTATAATTAAAACCAAGAAATCGTATTTTTTTGTAATTAATTTGAGATAGCTGAAGAAAATTAATGAACATTTTTACTAGATAATTAAAAGAATATTAATGAGGATGAATTGAGGAGAGTGGTGGAAGGCGAAACTGATCTACGAGAATTAAGATATAATTAATTACCATCATTTACATCTTTCTTTTACATGAAGTAAGTAAGAAATCATGGAAAACAAATTATTTACTCTCTACTTTTCACTGAAGTAACTTCAGTACCCCCAGTTGCGAGGGACGAGGGAGAAGATTTGGATTAAATGAATACCATAAAAGCAAAGATATATGTTTCATCTAATGAGTCTTATACCTATCCCAATAAAAATCACTTAGTAGAAAATTACCAGCCAATTATCTTAATTTTTAAAATAAAAAAATCTTAAATTCATCACTGAAATGTAGTGGTAAAAAAATGGGTCAAGTCAAAACTTCATTTTATAAATAATAATACTTGTTGCATCGTGGATATAAACAGCAGGTAAACGAGAAGTAAAGGCCTGATATGAAAATACCTCCGTATCTATAATATACAAAGGTATAATGCACTAAAAAACAATTCACCAAGTATGTTTTTATGTAAAATATTTTTTGACTTGGTCTATCTGACAGTTTGACATTTTAGAATCTTACCTTGTGACGTAATTGTTTAGCAAAGCACAAGTTCAAAGCTTGTTCATTTCTATGCTAATTGTTTCTTCTTGCTTCTAATTAACAAAGTTGTTTGCATTTATTTATTATGCATTATAATTTTAGTTGTGTTAAGTTCTATTTATTCATAATTAATATGTAGATTTCCCCAGACTAGTGTTTTATGTGGGATATATTATAGATGTTTAAATAAAGACTATGGTACGTATACCAACTAATACGGACGGTTTTTCAATACTCTGCTAAATTTAAACTGTTGTTTAGACAGTTGTTTAAAAGTTTTCACAGTGGCAGATGTTTTAGGGTCGGTCTTTCAATGCCTTGCTAACTTTATACAGTCAATTAGGACTATATTGCCATGGCAACAACCAATGACATTCCTAGAATGACCACTAACTAACTGTTAAGAGCTAATTGAGACTTTAGCAGGGTATTGAAAGACCGGGCCTTAATCTGGTATTCACACTCGCGTTAAGCCTCTCCACATATTCCGGTACGAAGTCGAATTCTGATTGGTCAATGCAAGCAAACCCAATACAGCATCAATAAAGAATAATCCTTCGTATTTAGCAATTTTACCACAAATCCATGCGTATTTTGTGATATCCTCTCTATTGAAAATATCTCTTCATTTGTGATTTCATTTGATACTGGGAACGAACGTCATCAATCGCATCGGATAATTAAAATTCCGGCAGCGGCGTAAAGGAAACCAATAAGCCCTCGCGATTGTTTTCCGGTGATTGCAAATGGTGACGTCATGACGAGGTTATTATTTCAACGGCCAGGTAATTAGTAGCGCTGCGAGCGGTCAAAAGCTCGCTCAAAAGAGCGCCCGACTTTCATTTCGGATATCGCGATTCGTGACACGCTCATACGTGACAAGACTTAATGAAATTGTTGTTCATAAAGTCATTCAAAGCGGATATTTGGATTTAATACAAACATTCTAGATTTTCAGATATAGTTCGCATGATTTCATCATTCGAATGCATTCATGATTCGATGGAATTTTATTTCAATGGTTTTCAACGTCGTATTGTTATGCTAAATTACACATTAGGAAAATAAATAAAATGTAAAAATTCTCTCTGCAATAATCTGTCCTTCATGGTCCTACTAATCCCAACTATAATGCCCATAAATATTAAGCTTTCATTATAATACCATAATAAGAGGACCAATTTATGAGTCCTCAAGGGTTTACTATTAAACATGTTATTTTATGTTTTTTTATCAAATAAAATATATGAAAACTTGTGCGACTAGACAAACAGTGACGGATGAAAGACTATAGGATACGGAGATAGGGATGAAGAATAGTCAACGAAGAACTGTGGAAATGGTGTCATAGAGAGTCAAGACATATTAGTGGAGAAACTTCATAGAATTTGCCTCGTGACTGAGGCAAACCACGATAAATCAGTCAGGGATTATGGGTGCGAGTATTGAACCAGGTCTCTACAAAATGCAGTGATGAACGTTGCTTTTAGAACCTAATTGATCCGTTTTCGATGTTTAAATTTTGTTTAAAGCCGGGTCTACATAGACCGTTTTTGCGTTTTCCGTGTTTTTCTTACCGACCAATCACAAGTCCAGAAACCGCTCAAGGGAGATTTGTGATTGGTTAATAGAAAGAAAGAAAACGGAAAACGCAAAACGCAAAAAACGGTCTTTGTGGACCCGGCTTAAGGGGTTTTTAAAATAATTTCATCTGCAGGAAATAATAGTACTTCCGTAACTTCATTATTTATAATTGTGAACCTTTTTATTTTCTATAATAAAACAAATGTGATTATGACTTGGTTTGAATGTATTGTAGTAAGCCGTCAAGTGAATCGCCCCTTGTACAATGTCGTATACAGAACGCCCAACGTCTTTCGTGTTCACATTCGCAATGATTTCCAAGCCCAGTCTTCAGCATATAATCAAAGCTTTGTCACTTCTCAAACAGGATTCCACTCACGTTGAAGTTGACATTCGAAGTCACACAAGTTGACTCAACAAGGGATGATAGTCGTGAATCAAATCAACATGCATTTGCAGAAGATCAGCTGTCGTTGAACTTCTCTCAGAGGGTTGATAGTTGCGGTCCAAGTGGAACTATGTAAGCTTTGTGGCGTTCCAGTTCTACTCTTGGAATCCCAAATATGAGGGCGCTAGGGGATCGGGGATTTCTACAGGTTTCAAAGGATGATCCGGGACATAATCAGAGTGGTTGAGAATTTCCTCATGCCTGGGAATAGTTGGATTGACAGACTATATTGTCATTGTGAAATCTTCGCTCGTTTCCTTGAAATGAAATTGTAAATAATAGAAAATACGTTCAAGGAGAAGGTAAACAGAAGTGTGTTTGCTCTTTTATTTGCAGTTTCCGATATTCGGAAGAATTGTTCCAATATTGGCATTCGTGTTACTGAAGGAGAATAAAATATTCATATTAAAACCAGAGAGGATAGGCATGTAATATTATTAAAATATGATTTTGAATGAAACTTATTTCATTATTTAGTTTTTCAAAGTTTCAACAAAATCAAGTATTACATGTTAGGTATCTGACGTTTTATTTTGTATGTCGATGGCAATATGGAAAAGTGGCTTGTCAAAATGATCACATTTCAAATTATTTAATAATTCATGTTTTTCGATTTACTTGCTTAGAAAGGTAAAGAAAAAAAAATATTTGTTATAACTGAAAATATGACAATTGATTTTGGATACTTTTCAATATTGCCATAGATTTGAAGTATTTTTGTATATTTTTTATATTTTTTTCTTTCTATTTTTTTTTCTCCGCTGTGAATGAGTACTTTCTCGACATTGTCGTCCTGCAGATTGTCAAGAAAAGAGGATTGCAGAGACTGATCCTGGATGAGAGTCTGTAGTGGACTGAGCTTTTGGAAGCAGCTCTCTTTGTAATGAACTTTGTTCTAACTCGGAAGTAAGAAAGACAAGATTATGGAGATCAGCGTGAGGTATGACTTCCTATTGTGTGAGATGACATCTGTGAATTATTAACACCAGACCGAGATTAAAACCATAAAGTGTCCTCCGTTGAAACTTTCTTTCGTGTTATTAAATTCATTTCCCACCTGTATCTGTTCAACTCTTCCATTTGGTTAGGAAGAACAATGTTTGCGAATTATAATGAAATAACTTATACTTTTCTTACAGTAAGAAATGTTCCACGGAAGATAAAGTTCAAGGATTTAATATTGGAAGGAGAAAATGGCTTTGAATGTATGTAAACTGGGTTCTAAAACCACAGAGGGCTCTGACTTGATTTCTCATACATGTCACATAATTTCACAGACATCGCCAGAATCTTCGCAAGGCTGCGTTTTGGAAGTTTAAAGACATTAACGTTTCGTATCGATACATTACGTCTAATGTTGGCAGAACTGACATGATTTTGCTATAATGTCAAATACTATGATGACTATGATAATACACTCACAAAAATATATTTACGATAGTACCAATCATTAAACCAATGTTTAAAGTACCCAGAAATCGTCTCTTCTCGACATTGTGGACCTTCAGATCGCCAAGATAAGACAGATTTTTTTTTTTTATGAGAGTGAAGGGCGCATATTATTTTGTCTGATACAAATACTGCTTATAGATCGAGGAAATTTACACATTACTATTTTTTTAATTGAAATACGTTACACGCTAACTTCCCAAATAAATCAGGCGACCGAATGTGTTCACGTGTAACCGCCATTTTGTTCTGACGTGCGATCTGCCATGAATAATTGTTGACAATGTAGTCGTTTTCGAACATTAGGTACCTAGGATTACATTAGCATTGCAAAACACTCGCAGGGTCTAAATGAGCTTCGCTGCACATAATTTAACACCACATTCATCCTGCAATTAGGGACAATGTAAATGTGTCATTATCTTCCACTTTATTTGCATCTGTTATTAATTTATTATTGTATAATTTACGAAATAAATGAATATTCAATTAATTAAGTGTAGTGACCGTCTTCTACTTACTCTTTCTTATTTTATATTAAATTTTCTTGCAAAGGACATTTTTATTGAAATCTTAAGTTTTCACAGATATGTAATCGGTGTTTATCATGTTTTATCGACAAATGTTTACTTTGCAACGTCCGAATCTATAATAGGTACGAAATTATTGATAATTATTGAAATTATTGATTATACTTTCGATTGGAGCTCTCTTTTAGTGTTGACATCTGTTTGATTTTTTGTGCTACATTCAGGTGTTATAGAGCAAGACGAGCAAGACGAGCATGACGAGAGCAAGACGAGCAAGACAAGCAAGCCAAGCATGACGAGCATGACGAGCATGACGAGCAAGACGAGCAAGACGAGCAAGACGAGCAAGACAAGCAAGACGAGCAAGACAAGCAAGACGAGCAAAACGAGCAAGACGAGCATGACGAGCAAAACGAGCATAATGGGCATGACGAGCAAGACGAGCAAGACGAGCAAGACGAGCAAGACGAGCAAGACGAGCAAGACGAGCATGACGAGCATGACGAGCAAGACGAGCAAGACAAGCAAGACGAGCATGACGAGCATGACGAGCAAGACAAGCAAGACGAGCAAGACAAGCAAGACGAACAAGACGAGCAAGACGAGCATGACGAGCAAGACGAGCATGACGAGCATGACGAGCATGACGAGCATGACGAGCATGACGAGCATGACGAGCAACACGAGCATGACGAGCATGACGAGCAAGACGAGCAAGACAAGCAAGACGAGCATGAGGAGCAAGACGGGCATGACGAGCAAGACGAGCATGACGAGCAAGACGAGCAAGACGAGCATGACGAGCAAGACGAACAAGACGAGCAATACGAGCATGGCAAGCAAGACGAGCAAGACGAGAAAGACGAGCATGACGAGCATGTAGAGCAAGACGAGCAAGACAAGCAAGACGAGCATGAGGAGCAAGACGAGCAAGACGAGCAAGACGAGCTAGACGAGCATGACGAGCAAGACGAGCATGACGAGCAAGACAAGCATGACGAGCAAGATAGCATGGCGAGCATGACGAGCAAGACGAGCAAGACGAGCATGACGAGCAAGACGAGCAAAACGAGCAAGACGAGCAAGACGAGCAAGACGAGCATGACGAGCAAGACGAGCAAGACGAGCAAAACGAGCAAGACGAGCATGACGAGCAAGACGAGCATGACGGCATGACGAGCAAGACGAGCAAAACGAGCAAGACGAGCAAGACGAGCATGACAGCATGACGATTATGGCGAGGAAGACGAGCATGACGCGCAAGACGAGCAAGACGAGCATGCCAGCATGACGATTATGGCGAGAAAGACGAGAAGGACGCGCAAGACGAGCAAGACAAGCAAGACGAGCAAGACGAGCAAGACGAGCAAGACGAGCATGACGATAATTACGAGCAAGACGAGCATGACGAGCAAGACGAGCATGACGAGCATGACGAGCAAGACGAGCAAGACGAGCAATACGAGCATGACGGCATGACGAGCAAGACTAACAAGACGACAGTTTTATTAGTTTCAAGAACGGCGTCTGTCGTTTTGCTCAACACGCCTCACCGTCGCGACGCCAAATAGGCGCGTGACGCCACTTTATGGCAACGTGAAATTAGTTGACACGTTTCCCATCGTTCAATAATCCATTAGCGGTGAATTTACCATCACTAATGGCGTCTCAGTGTTGATTACCTTCTGTCGAGTTGACAGCCTCCGATTTACTGCGTTACGATTGGCCCATGTAGAGTAGACGAAGCGATTGAGGAAAACCATGCGTTTTACATCGCATCAAAATGAAAAACGTCCGAATTCCCGGTTCTGAAAGGACATTTATAAATACAAGAGAAAGAAACAAAATGCACAATGAAAATATGTAGGTAGGTATAAATTGTTTGTAATACAAAAAACGGAATATCCGGTTATGAAAATAATTTTTTACAAATCACTTTCAGCATAACTTTAAACAAGAAGGCGTTCAAGCATACTAGTTAGAGCCATTACGTATTAAAATATTCTAATATAGGTTCTGAAACTAAAATGATAAAATGATAAATCCCTATCATAAACATCTATCCCAATTTTGTAGATACACATGTTACAAACAATCCAAATTGTGTGCAAAATGTATTATTATTGTATTACTATATTACCAACATTATGCTTCAATACCGCTTCGAAATAAAAATAATAACATATTTAATCCAACTTCTGTCACCATTTGTATATTTGTATAATATGCTATATAAATTAATATTTGATCAAACAAAAGTGATTAATTCTGTTTTACTGATTTGAACAATATACTTGAATATACGGTTCCGATAGAGAACCGTAAAGTATGAATAACCCTAGTCCCACTTCTGACACCATCTGTATATATATATATATATATATATATATATATATATTAATTTGTAAATTTTCACGGGTGTAATACATTATTAATAAGTTTCTTAGGCTTTATACCGTGTAAATCACTTTTATTCCTCTCCCAACAGTTTCGACCACATAACAGCGATCATTTTCAAGGGACTACAAATTCATAGAAATAATAATAATAACTTGAAAATGATCGCTGTTATGTGGTCGAAACTGTTGGGAGAGGAATAAAAGTGATTTACACGGTATAAAGCCTAAGAAACTTATTAATAATATATATATATATATATGTTATATTATTCTTTCGGGAATCAGTTCGTGCTCTTTTCTCTCTTGGACAATCTTTATATATATATATATATATATTTAATGTGAATAATTCTTCTGGGTTATGCATCGTGTTTTAATTATTTTATTTAACCCAGAAGAATTATTCACATTAAATAATTACGCACGTGAAAACATTAAAACAAATGTAATATATATATATATATATACCAATATGTTATTATAAATCAATAGTTCGTAAAAAGTACTAGGATTACTATCCAAGTAAAAATACTGTTATATCCGACTTCGAATGCAAAATAATAATTTAAAAAATCCTACATCTGACACCATTTGTAGACTTAAATGTTATAAAACTTTTTGCGTAAAAATGTACTTAGGTACGATTGGTTTTATATTAAATATGAATAATTATTAGGCTGTGATAACAAAATAATACATTATTCCCAACTCTGGCACCATTTTTGTAGATTAGCATATTTTATAAGTCCTCATTATTGGCATGTTTTGTGATTAATACTTTAGTTTTCCATGACTTGGAATCGAATTGAACCAGTAATCGGAGTATTTAGAGCTGAAGTAGCAGATGAACCGCTCAACAGCTCCAGACAAAACCGCGTCCCTACCGGAGAATGTACCTGGCATTTTGATGTTTCAGGATTTACTCTGTAAATAGTTTACACGCAACGTAACTCATTGTTGACAGCCATCTTGCAGGCACAATTAGACATATTTAATGTGTCTACACAGTGACCGCTCAAGAAGCAATACAATGTTTTGCAGTGATAACATAAAACAAGAGAAGTTTCTGCAATCTATGAATTCATCTTGTATTTTACACCGGTTTGAACCTACATTTAAAATTGAAACTCCACTTCATGGGGTGCGATCATTCCATATTGCAAAATCATTGAAATTACAATTTCCAATAACTTTTTCCAACATTTCAACTTTATTTACATTATAAAATACTCACATAATATCCTGTAGTTTGTAACTCCCGGCCAATAATGAGTTTTCAATTTTATTTCGTCGGAGAATGAACAAAATTAGCATGGGAGTTTTAGGAAAATAATTTAGAATTTCGCTTCTAATTTTTAAAATAGCTCCCGTTGGTATTATTACAATTTACAATAACGTGATTTTACTTGGCCTCCATAAGATAATATGGGGGAGACAACTCAATTTTTCTCAGAAACTGGACACGAGAAGTGTTAAATTTTTACAAGGATTGTTTATGGCATGATTATCAATAAGCACACACAAAAAAGATCTGAAACAATGCCTCGAGTGATCGTGCCACTTCAATACTGTTTACAATTGTAATTATTGAGTCTTTTAAGATATATAACCATCATAAAGTTGTCAAGTTTCAAGTTGAAAAGTGGGACAGTGTTCCTAGACCATACCAAAAGTCTCTGGGCGAAGCTCAGAACAAAGTTCAGCCCTGGATGTTATAAGCAATGATTTCCGTGAACTGCGCTGTTATTGTACCAATGATAACAAGCGACACATAAGAGGATTTGTGTACATCAATAAGCGATGATTGCCGATGTACTGAATCCTAATCCCGATCAAACATAATGGTAATCATGATGATCATTAGCGTTGTGATGTGGTGAGATGTAACCACTAGTTATTGATTTAGTGCACCATTGCTCTGGACTGGCAGCATCAACATTGCACATAGATACCTCAACTGCAATAAAGTGTATGTGTGTACTTCCCTAGAGCCAGTATTACCATTAATAAATACACTGCAGTTAAAGTAACCTGAGGTTATTTTAAACTGAGGAATAAAGTATAAAATAGAGGAGTTTCAATGCTAACTTGACTCTAACAGACACGAAACAGAAATGAAAAACAATTGTCGTCACGGGCTGGGTTAGGTTTGTCCTCTCAAAGGATTCGATTCAATTTATACAAATCTTTTACCAATGTAATTGTTTATAAAATTAGGCTGCACACTCGTCTTCATTTACTCAAATATATTTACTATATTGAATTGTTATTATTTTGTTTTATCATTCAGATATTAAGTGGCAAATTTCTACCAATTTGCAGGCACTAAACATCTGTAGGGCGAACGAACGATCATAAACTGTTTCAATTTGTGGCCTTATTTAGATTCATCGGTATTTTGTTTCTCTTATTTTATGAACAATTACATTAATGTAGCGCATATTGATAAAAATAGGATTAATAAACTCTTCAAGGTCAAACTCACTACCCAGCCTTCTTAACGTTTCACACCCATTGCATGAACATACGTAATCGACATGGTTCTAGTCTTCCTAAATACCAACGATCTAAATACGATCTACATCCTGTTCTGACACGTCACGTGGTCGATATCGCTGTCTCTGTATGTTGCGTTGTCTCAAGAGACTTCTCTCTTACATAAGATCGATCTACATAATAATCTTAGTCACGCCATGAATTATGAGGAAGGATCTCCAATGTATCATTCGTTGTGAGCGTCGCTTTAAAGATAGATAATAAATATATTGAAGTGCCAAAGTTGTATACCTACAATAAATTCATCATTTTAAAAGGTGTATAATTTGTTTTATCTCCCAAAATATATGAGCGGAT
The DNA here is from genome assembly GCA_934045905.1 of Leuctra nigra. Classification (NCBI taxonomy): domain Eukaryota; kingdom Metazoa; phylum Arthropoda; class Insecta; order Plecoptera; family Leuctridae; genus Leuctra; species Leuctra nigra. The sequence goes on from OW203767.1 coordinate 7,575,720, forward strand.
CTGTTTTCTTGCAGAAAAGAGCTTATTATTTGAACATTAAAATTTTTGAAACAGATCATAACTTTTAGGGGTACACATTTAAAAAAAATTGTGGTCCATACTTTACAAGAGCAATTAATTATTTATGTTCGCGCCGTTTTTCATTCCCTCATGTTTTCGTTTTCATGTTGGCAAGCCGCCAAGCAACTACCTTTATCAGTTTGACCTTCTCCTCTTTCACTTTGACTAGAACCACCCTCTAGGACGGTCAGTGTTGTGCCAGTTTCTGCCATGCAGACAGTTCTAATTCAGTTAGTTTATTTCGTGTGCATTTAGCTTAGTCATACAGCCAAGTTGGCTAATGGCTTTCTAGCTCTCTACTTGTATCATTTCATTATCATAATCCTCACCCTCTCCATGTACTGCAGTACCATCCTTCCTTACATCAAGACCACGTGTTCTACGCATGCCGCAACCAACATCGAGCTGCATTCGAGAACGAAGTAAGTGTTGCTGCTTTCTTACCCCCCTTCATACAGTCCGCTATTAACCCTTTTTTCTCTTTGCGTCTTGGCGCAATCATCTTTGGTCCCATAGAGCTACGGAGTCTTGAGCCTAGCTTTTCTCATCTCGTGTTCGTTTTTCGTTTGGTTCTCGTGACGCATGAATTTTAGTTCAAGGTCACTCTCTCGTGATATTTCGTACATTCCGTACGTGTATCTCTTCGCTGTTTCGTTTGAACCCCTGTTGTTTAATTTTTGTACTTATTCGTTATGGAAGCCCAACGCAAGATGCAAGATTTGTTTGTTAAACAAAGAGAACAAGTTTTCAGTTCTGTTCAGCGAACGTTCGATTCGTTTAAAGCCTTGCAAAGCGATCAAGTTTTGACCGCTCAACCTAGGTATGACAGACTGATGCATCAGCAATCTGAGTTTGACTCTATTCAAGCGAAAATCCTCGAGTTGAATTCGGATCTCATTTCACCCAACAAAGCCATTGAAGTGGAGAAAGTTCAAGATAGCTTTGAAACCGTACTTTACGGCGCACAGGCGAAATATATCGCAGTACGTAATGAATATCAAGATAGCCGCAAGGAAACTCAGTCAGCGACTACGCCGTCAATGACCTTGACCACCAATACCTTGCCTGTCATTGACATTCCAAAGTTTGACGGAACCAACATGAACTAGTGGACAGAATATTATTCATTATTTACCTCGCTCATTCACGAGAATAATTCATTGAATGATATTCAAAAGTTCCATTACTTGCGTTCCACTTTGTCAGGCACTGCTTTATCCGTTATAGCAGGTTTCTCATTAGCCAAGGAGAATTATGTGCTAGCTTTGAATGCCCTAGTGAATCGCTATCATAACCCAAGGTTATTAGCATCTGTCTACGTGAAGCAAATACTTGATTTCACGCCTCTCAAGTCTAATCAGCACTCTGGACTTCAGAGTTTTCTACAAGTTCACAAAAACAACGTAGAAGCTCTAAAATCACTGCAAGACATCGGCGATTTGGCAGATTATCTTCTGTTTTCTCTCACCTTGCATAACCTTGACCTTGGTACTCGCAAGGCATTCGAGAATAAACATTCCTCGCGATCAACTCCAACGTATGCTTCGCTAATCACCTTTGTTGAAGAACAATCGCGAACCATGGAATTGTGCGGCTTGGATGTTTCCACGACCATTTCTAAACCGAAACCTACCCCCTCCCCCGCCAGGAAAATGAATTCCTTTCTCGCGACGAAACCAGTTCTCTCAGCGCGCGCCTCTGCCATGCCCAGCCATGCCTCGTGCCCTCTTTGCAAGGAAGGTCACACTCTATATCGTTGCCCTCTCTTTACAGCGCAATCTATTGCTGAGAGATACGTCACTATACGTCGTTTACAACGCTGTTTTAATTGTTTGGGGAAACATTTACGATCTGCATGCACTTCTAAGAGTGTTTGCTCAACGTGTCGTAGCAATTCGCATCATTCAATGCTTCATCCTCCGACTCCCGCCAACACTTCGACAGCTCAAGGACAGCGTCCAGCCAGCTCCGCGCCAGAAGTTCAGCAGGAAGCTGTCAACACTTCAACCTCGGCAAACAATGAAACCGTTGCTAACAGCGACGCCTCTCCCACGCAATCTCTTGCTTGTCATTTCCAGACAAGTAAACCTACTCATCAGACGGTGTTGCTAGGCACCGTTACCGCCTTGATTAGCGATTGTCAAGGTCGCTACCACCCTCTTCGAGCCGTCATAGACTGTGGTTCACAGGTTTCCGCAGCTTCCCGCTCTTTAGTTCAAAAGTTAGGGCTGAAAATCACTCCCAGTCATTCTCAGCTAGTTGGAATTGGAAACGCTTCTGCTCAGGTTTACGGCGTTGTTCAGTGCAGTCTCGCCTCGCGTCATAATCCTGATAACCCCCTCAGTGTTCAGGCTCTCGTCCTGTCTACCATCTCGAATCCACTTCCATCTTCGCCAGTTTCTCTCGACGTTTACGAACGTTATCGTGGCCCCTCTCTGGCCGACTCTCGCTTCGATGTACCGGATCAGATTGACTTTCTGATCGGCGCAGACCTGTACCCAGACATCTTAAAGACGTCGGGCGACATGGTCATTCGAGGAAACCCCTCTGCTCTGAATACCATATTTGGTTGGGTTATATTGGGACCTGTACAGTCAGATCAAGTCTCGACCCAGTCCCCCCTCTCGTTGTTGGCGTGTTCGACGACGCCGTTGGACCGCACCCTCCGTCTCTTCTGGGAATCAGAAGAGGTTCATCGCCCTCCACAACTGGATCCTGACGATCAATTGTGTGAGGAACACTTCGTGAAGACGCACCAGCGCGACTCGTCTGGTCGCTATTCAGTGGCTCTTCCGTTCAAGCCGTCGTCAGCTCCTCTCGGCGCCAACCATAACGCCGTCCTCCGGAATTACCTCAGCCTGGAACGACGCCTGAAGCGGGAACCCGACCATGATGCAGCTTACCAAGCCTTCATGCAAGATTACTCCGAGTCTCGTCACATGACGACTGCACCACGATCTTCGAGTTACATTATCCCTCATCACTGCGTCTACAAGTTGTCCAGTTCCAGCACGAAACTCCGAGTCGTGTTCAACGCCTCTTCTCCTGACGACAAAGGTGTTTCACTCAATTCTCAGCTTTTGAGTGGTCCGAAGCTTCAAGCCGAGCTTCCTGACATTCTCACATCATTTCGGACTCACGCTATCGCCATCTGTGCAGATATTAAGCAGATGTATCGGCAGATTTTGGTTCATCCTCAAGACCGCCGTTTTCAACACATCTTGTGGCGATCTTCTCCGACCTCCCCGGTAATCGAGTATGAATTAACTCTTAGAGGCACAGCAATTTTTTTTTTTAATGTGATGTTTATAAAGTATCAGGCATTGTTGATGGGCATCAATATAACACATACATATTTTTTTTTTTTTTTATTTCATCCCTTCAACCCCTAACAGGTGGTAATGCATAGTTACCACCATGCATGAAACCCGGCCAATTGCCGTATCTTTTATGTGATTCATTATGCAAAGTTGTGAGGTAATTGGTATCCCTGAGACTCGAATTGACTCCCTGAGACTCCCTGAGGGATTGGAATATCTACAGGTTGTTGAGCGATGATAAAACCGAGCGGCAAAGAATCTTCGCTGTCCGATGATTCCTCGGCGGTAGGATCGTCTTCTTCTTCAGACGAAGAAATGACGTTACTAATATGCAACATAGTACCTGATGGTCCATGTAGATCACTGCTATCATTTTTAAACAATACATCGGGTGTGGTTAGTTGGTCCTCAAAATCTTCGTCTACATCACTCACGCCAGCGATTGACTCGTTGTCGCTTACCAGCCGAGGAATCATCGGCCGATGGAATTTCACCTCACTACATGTTTAGTGCTTCCTGCACTTCAGCCTTACTAAGATTATATTTCTTACGCACCATCTGGTATTTAAAACAAATAATAGTAGAGTAAACACAATTATTTCCAAAAAGTGAGGTTATGTTTCAAAATTGCCAAAGAGCATGGTGGTACGTATTCCTTACCACCTTATATATTACCTATTTTTGTTCCATAGGAACAAAAAAATAAAAATTAGTTTACTATTTAACTAGTGTGTATATATTAGTTACAAAGAAAATCAATTGATATGAAGAAATATGATGAAATATACAAATCTTGGAGAATTGAAGTCACCAGCAACGCACAGTTTTGGTTAGAGTAGATTTCCACCTTTCCAGATCCTTCTGCACTGATTCTAGACATGCGCGCCATCTGTGATATGTTAGTAGAACTCTTTGGTGAACTATTCAAGGTGGTATGTAAAGCTTACCACCATGCAGTAAAATATGAAAAATTATTTTTAAGGTGGTAACAATGTATTACCACCATGCCTCTAAGAGTTAAATACCGTTACCTACGGACTCTCACCCTCTGCGTTTCTCGCTCAACGAGTTCTCCGCCAGCTTGTCCTTGACGAAGGTCCGCGTTTTCCTCTCGCCTCGCGTGCGTTGAGAGACCACACCTACATCGACGACGTCGTCACCGGTGCCCGTGACCTTCCTGAAGCTCAAGATCTTCAAGCGCAACTTCAAGGTCTTCTCGCTAGAGGAGGTTTTGAACTCCGGAAGTGGTCCTCCAATCTTCCAGACGCCTTGAATACTCTACCTGCTGACCATCTGGAATCGCCTCTTGTTTTCGCCAACGAAGACCAGGGAATCAAAATTCTCGGACTTCTATGGGATCCTCGTACTGACACCTTTTCATTTCACACTCGCCCATTCGAAGGTATTGTGACAAAGCGCACTGTGCTCTCCTACATTGCCCGGATATTTGATCCGCTTGGATTTGTCACTCCTTTCGTCTGCTGGATGAAAATCTTCTTGCAGCAGTTGTGGCTTGTTCCCACACAATGGGATGATCCTCTCTCCGATCAGCTGACGCAAAGCTGGTCTACAGTATCCGAAGTGTCAGCACTCTCTAGTTTTCGCGTCCCGCGTGTCCTGCCGGACCGTCGCGGCGTCTGTCGACTAGTTGGTTTTTGCGACGCTTCTGAACGAGGTTATGCTGCCGTTCTCTACCTGCATACCTCGACTCCCGTCTCATCTTCTGTCTCTTTACTGCGCGCTCGCAGTAAAGTAGCTCCCGTCAAACCTCTGACTATTCCCAAACTTGAGTTGTCAGCAGCCGTGCTACTCGCTCGTCTACTCAAGGACATATCTCCGTCGCTCAGCGCCCTCGCCGTGGACTCCGTTGTGCTCTACACGGATTCTACCATCGTCTTGGCTTGGCTCGCCACGTCTCCACATCGCCTCAAGACTTTTGTCGCCAACCGTGTTGTGGAGATCTTGGAGTCCTCCGCTCCGACCGACTGGAGGCATGTTGCTTCGACCGACAACCCGGCAGACTGCGCTTCTCGTGGCATCTTACCGTCCCAGCTGTTGGATCACCCTCTATGGTTGAGTGGACCTAGTTTCCTGCACTCGTCGCCAGTTGCGTGGCCGCGATCGTCGCCTCCCCTCGAACCTCCAGAGGAGATGCCTGAGATGAAGACGACGACGACCATCTTGGTTAACAGCGTCCCCGTCGAGCCTCTTCACGTCAAACTGCAACAGTTTTCCTCGCTTCTCCGAGCTCAACGAGTATTCGGCCACGTCGTACGCTTTGCTCGCTTTGCTGGCCAAGCGTTCTCAGTCTCCACGTCCTACTGGACCTCTGCTCCCCTCCGAGCTCCAAGATGCTCTCGATCTTCTCGTCAAGATCACGCAACATCATCATTTCGCTGTTGAAATTCATCAACTTGAACGACAGCAACCAGTCAATTCTCGTTTATCTTCGCTTCGGCCTTTCATTGACTCCTCGGGACTTCTCAAGGTGGGCGGTCGCCTCCGTCATTCCTCTCTTCCGAAGAATGCTCGTCACCCTCTACTGCTCCCTAAAGAAGCACACTTATCGACGCTTATCTGTGATGAGTATCATAAGCGCTCTCTTCACGCCGGTCCTCGCACCGTACAAGCCCTAATCCAGCAAACCTTCTGGATTATGTCTCTCCGCGGCTTACTTCGTCAACGGATACATCGCTGCCTCACGTGCTTCAAGTTCCGCGCTCACACGCCCCAACCCGTTATGGCTGATCTGCCATCAGCTCGGGTGCAAGCCTCCAGAGCCTTTCTTCATGTGGGCACCGACTACGCCGGCCCGTTCAGCGTGAAGACTTCGTCCCGACGAAACGCCCCAGTCACCAAGGGTTATCTGTGCGTGTTCGTGTGCATGGCCACCAAGGCCATACATCTTGAATTTGCTTCCGATCTGTCTACCGACTCTTTCCTCGCCTGTCTTGACCGGCTGATTTCTAGAAGAGGCCTCCCGTCAGACATATATTCGGACAATGGACGGAACTTTGTTGGTGCTGCACGCCAGTTACGCGAAGTTACCGAGTTCCTCGTTCAATCGACCCCGCAGATCGCAGATTCGCTTTCTGCTCGCTCAATCCATTGGCATTTCTCCCCTCCCTACGCCCCTAACTTCGGCGGCTTGTGGGAAGCAGGGGTGAAATCTGCTAAAGGACTTCTTCACCGCCTTATCGGTGATACTCCACACACTCATGAGGAGTATGCTACCTTGTTCTGCCGGATTGAGGCAGTGCTAAATAGTCGACCTCTTTGTGCCTTGACTCCCGATCCTGAAGAAAGTTGCTCCTACTTGACCCCCGGGCATCTTCTTATTGGTACAGCTCTTTTGTCGCCTCCTGAGCCTCTTGAGCTGGACATCACCCCTCGCTTATCACGCTGGCAGCATGTACGACAGGTACATCAAGCCTTCTGGAACCGCTGGCACTCCGAGTATCTACACACGCAGATGCAACGTGGGAAGTGGCGGCGCGACTGTCAGAATCTACAAGTCGGCGACGTTGTCTTCTACCGCGAGACTTCCACCAACCCCCTGGCGTGGCCAGTCGGCCGTGTCATCGAAACCATGCCCGGTCGTGATGGAATTGTGCGCGTCGTTTCAATTCAAACTTCGCACGGCACATTCGTTCGCCCAGTTAGCAAACTGGTGTTACTGCCCCTGCTTAAGTCAGTTCGGGGTTTTCGTATCGTTTTCGTTTTCTTTGGAAAAATCTTCATTTTTGGTGAGCGGTGTTGTTCGCGCCGTTTTTCATTCTCTCATGTTTTTGTTTTCATGTTGGCAAGCCGCCAAGCAACTACCTTTATCAGTTTGACCTTCCCCTCTTTCACTTTGACTAGAACCACCCTCTAGGACGGTCAGTGTTGTGCCAGTTTCTGCCATGCAGACAGTTCTAATTCAGTTAGTTTATTTCGTGTGCATTTAGCTTAGTCATACAGCCAAGTTGGCTAATGGCTTTCTAGCTCTCTACTTGTATCATTTCATTATCATAATCCTCACCCTCTCCACGTACTGCAGTACCATCCTTCCTTACATCAAGACCACGTGTTCTACGCATGCCGCAACCAACATCGAGCTGCATTCGAGAACGAAGTAAGTGTTGCTGCTTTCTTACCCCCCTTCATACAGTCCGCTATTAACCCTTTTTTCTCTTTGCGTCTTGGCGCAATCAATTTACAATGTCATCGTTTCAACATATTGTCAATCTACAACTAGATTGTCACAATTAACTCAATACATATTAACTGAAACTTACAAATATCGTGTAAATCCAGCATAATATTATTCTACACTAGGAAAACGCTCTGAGTAACGCGTTGATGAGCGAGCACGGATACACGCAACACCTCGAACCGAAATTATGTTTATCGAAAATGTCATTAAAAGCCAATAATTCTTGAATTTCGTCACAGACTTGTATAAATATCTCCAAAATTTCCAAAAATATTGGTCCCAATAACCTTGCTAAGTTTTAAGTTGATCGATTAAACCTTTGATTGAACGGTTCCTTGTTAAGTTTCAAAAATCACAGGATATCTTTCAAACAATATACCTGGGACCACTCATATGATATGATATTACTGTGGACACAATATCAGATCAATCTGTTAAACGGTCATTATTAGTTTCATTTCGTTTGAAACTTTCTGCTCTAACTACCTTGCCTTGAACTAAAGATTCGATGTCGCCGTGAATTTGACAGCCAACACACAAAATGTCCCTAAAATTACAAAAACTTTTGAAAATAACTACAAATTAGACTGAAAATTGGCAAAAATACCTTAAATGTTGCTACCAATTACCATGCGAAGTTTTTAGTTGGTCGGTCAATCGGCAATACCCGCTGCACGAGAGCGGGTATTGCGTTGATTGTTTGAGTATCTCCTTGCAGCAGTCTGGTCGGGGGTCTCTTTGCTCCTTGATGCTTTATTATTAACGACATTTTGTTTCAACCTTTTAGATTTAGCTTCGTCAGTTTCTTGATCTTCAATTTCACGCAGACGCTTTTTCGCCTTTATGGCTTTCATTCTAGCAGAAGTCTTTCCATTTTTCGGCATGTTTAAATAGGGATAAGATAAGTAATGAAAAAGTAAGAAGTAGAGTACCTACCTAATTAAAGTACAATAATATTTGTGTGATCAATGTTTGAAATGCACGAAATGTGTGCTCAAAGACGTAATGTATTCAATGTCGTAATGTTACGAAATGAATCTTGAACAAAACTTCGCAAATATGAAAATAAAGTAATCACCTTTCAACTAATAAGCGAAAGGAATCAAAGTTCCACACAAAAAACGGATCAGGTAAAATAGTAACTACCTAGTTTAGAAACGGAATGAATCCAACGTTCCACAATTAAAATAAGACATCGTAATGTTTTGAACTGAATGAATCAAAACTTTCAAAAAAAAATAGCAACCTTCAAGGAAATGTCAGGCTAGACAGAAGCTCAGAAACGGAATAAATCCAACGTTTCCAAGAAGAAAATAATTTGAAATAATCAATCCCCTGGACAAAAACTGTAGATACCTAATATCTATGCTTTAAAAGCGATTCAATTTTACTAATACCTTCACAAAGTACACCAAATTGCCAAAATTATCAACGAAAAGAAGCAAAATGCAGGAGAGATTTGGAATGACGTGTGAACGCTAGAAGAGAACAAACGCCACTCAATGATATTATTGAAATGTGAGCTTATGTTTCTAATCCCTCCTGGATGCAAAATCAGCCAAGTAGAAACACGGGAGGCACGGCCATTAGAACTACGAATTGACGAAAAGACAATCAAGGTCCTTAAAAACTCGAAATGATTTGTTGGAAACTATGATCCAAATTGAATTATTCAAATTTGATCAACTCAATAAACATAAAAATATCTGCTTTTCACTAAAAAACTGTACATACCATCAAAACACTCTTGTACCTAAAGCAAATCAGATTCAGTTGCATTGGAAAGACATTCATTTTCAATGTTTCATTTCTGACAGCTATTAAAAATGTCAATAAGTGCATACTTTCTTGACAGATTCGGCTGAAAATTTGTAAAATAAGTGACATTGTTGGTCTTACTGACCATGCTAAATATGAGTTTGATCACATTTCTCGAAGACCATTTTCATTTTTTAGGCTATCAGGAGATACTTATTTTAACAATGAACCAATGGATGGATTTCAAAAAAAAATTGGGCCTGCAAACAGAGAAGGTTGTCTTTACATGTGTGCAAAATTTCAGGTCGATCGGTGAAACGGTGCGACTTCCATTGCTTCCTTTAGCATACAAAAACAAAAACAAAAAAAAAAACAAAAAAAAAAACAGAGGTCCGTGCTAAAAGAGCCAAATGGAGTCGCTCGCTTCGCTCGCTCAATTATTTGCATAAGTAAGCAGAACATTTTCCCTAGACAGAGCGAGCATTGAATTGCTGTTACATTCATGATTAAACCACAATAAATAATTGAAAAACATGATACTTTTGCAAAATGATATGCAATCCAGCGTTATGTTTGATAACATTTCAATCATATCAAATGGTTATAGCTTCCATGAAATCATTGACACTATTTACCTATTGTTTGACAAATATAATTGTTTGAATATTTATCTCCATGAGCCAATTGATACAATAAACCTATTGGCAACAATAAGCGCTGGGGTGAGTCGAGGGTGGTTTCTGAAAATGGCTTCTTTGAGTAGTGTTTTATGGGGTTGTTTTTCCTCCCGATGGCAATAAACTTTTCATCGCTTCTGCTGCTAAAGTTGTTTGTCTTACAAACTTTTCCTCAGCCACTCATTTTATTGCTCTTATGAAATCATCTACTGAGATATCGTCTTTAAGCACAGAACCTTTTCAAATATTGGGAGAGAATGAATCGTCCGCTGTTTATGTCTATGGGAACAATAATATTGGCTTTGGATGTGTATAATGTGTTTGTTACTTTACCTAACCAGCTAGTGAGAAGAGTTCGCTACTTCTACTGAAGAAATGGATGCACATTATTATTCAAACTTGATAAAGCGAGCTATTCCTTGCAATACGTGCATAGAAAACTTCCCAGACCAACGAATGGTTTAAAAGTCATTTGAGTTACCAATAATAATAGTTAGGATGCGAAATTTTCAATTCACATATTGCAAGGGAAGATTGTTTTCACGAGCGTGTTTTTTGAACTCGCTTTATCAATTTTGAATGGTTTCTCATCTATAACTTGCATCCAAAAACTTTTTATATCGGGAGTTTTTAAGTTTTGATTGTAGGCCCTCACGGTAATTTTTTTTTGATCTGTAGAAATAATTGATTGATGAATTCCTGAATTAATAATGTAAATTGCGTAATCAAAAACCAGTCGTAACGATCTTTTTGCCATGATGATATTACAATTTCAATTTCTCGTCTAGCGAAGATTTGCATTTCTCGTACATGAATAAAATCACTCCGTCATTTCTACTTTCATTTCTTGACACATTTCATGGAAAAACGTTATCCGCGTTCACATTTCTCTCTAGCAAAGCTCCTCCTCCAACCTTCTTGGAATATTTAAGCAAATCTATGAAAATCCATCTCCGTTCTCACGTGTAGTGCAAATCCTATCCAAGTCAGTAATCCGGTTCCATCAAAATCCAGACAAAAGCATAATATCTAACTTCACACGAAATACCTCTTAGAAAACATTCAACAGGTCCGACGTGATTCATTATCGGGCGGAAGCTCTTAGGGCGATCTTATGAAGCAAGTTACTAATTAGCAACCTCAGAAACCTGGAAGGATCAGAAGTTAACGGCAGTATCCTTACATCGCACAATAATTGTTTACGTTGCTTGAGAGAAATCTGTACCTCAGAGAGAAGTCTTAAAGTTCATTTCAATGGTCGAGTTGAACAGTGAACTCAGAAAACTGTTCAAACTTCATCCCATCATATTTGTAATGTAACCTATCTGTCTGCCAAATTTAGCATTAGATTGAAGCTCTGATCTTATAATATTCAATATGTTTATATTATATTCACACTCTAGGAAAATGATCTTTAGTGAGTAATACCCTGTTCACACTGAAGATTCGATCATGATCCAAAATCTCATCGAACTCGATCATGATCCAAATCTCGATTGAGTTGTAAGAACGCAATCGAAATCTGCATCATGATCGAACTCAAGGTCAAACAAAAGAAATCATACATTTTAAAAACGAAAACTTACAAATGCATGCTCTAATTGCATGTAACAAGCATTATAAAGTTTAACTTGAATCTTGCCTCCATTTTGATTTCGATTGTAATTGAACTGGATCATGATTAAATTCTCAGTGTGAACAGGGTAAAAAGAATTTAATAATACCATTCAGTTGAATCATTATCATCAGATTAAATATTAGAATGTCAGCCGGGAACTGTAATTCTACTTTCGTACTATTCTCGCCAAGTTTCCACGCATTTACTTCTCATGCATTATTATCAGACATGTCTCTTGTTTCCAAATCTGTAACAGCCCACATAGAAATAGTGGCTACATTCTGTGATGCGGAATATAATTAAAGTTTCAACATTTCTCTCTAAATCTTTGTCTTGGAAAAGTTGAGACTTTCAAGTTACTAAAACCTTTCTTCAAGTTTCCAGCAGTGACATGAATATTTGAATATAATTTGATAATTACTTTGTCAGGGAGGTTAATAGCTCCATCAAACTTGAAGCGAATTAGATACCTATCGAAGAAGAACGTCATTCAAGTTTAAACTTGAGACGAGGAAGCGTCTGTTTGAAATTAGTTGTAAAAACATGGTTAAAGCTTCAAACTAGAGCTTTCATTTATTAACGATGTAAAGGGTTAATAGTATTAAAAAAAACATTTAGGATCTTAGAAACAGAAATTGTTTTAAAATATTTACATAATATTAGCAATGATTACTTTCTCAGCATCATTGTAGTTGAGAAACCAAGATAAACAAACATCAGGATAGACTACAGTTGATCTCGAACCTGGGACATTAGGCATCTTTACTTGGCCAAAGTAAAAACGGTATTCAAATGATTTTTTCAAATACCGTTAAGTTCATTCTGTGCTATGATCCCTTCTTATGCTATCCATACCACTTATAGTATGCTCGATAGTATGTATACAGAATTTGTTGAAACATCTAAAAGTACGAATTGTTCTGTTCCGAGTAAACTTTTGAGCAATTCAACAGAAGAAAACTTCATCTTTTGCAATAATACCGCAGCCTTGTATGACGTTCTATTTCTTGAAACTAAAATGTCACCAATGCATGATCCCTTCTTATGCTATCCGTACCAGACATTTGCAATTTAAAGCTACTGGAAAAGTTTTTGTAACGGAGGAAATGGAAGTAGAATTTTGAACAGACATTGATAGTTTTTGTGGAATAAAACGACAATCTATCTTCAGAACTCTTTAGAAATGGCAGAGCACATTTTCCTGTACTAAAAGATCAAGAATATTATACCGAATGAAAATTCAAATCACGAGTGCACGAAAAAAGAGGGCTGCTGCTCCAATATGATTTTTACTAACATTGTGTTCTCTATACACAATTCTTAGATAGATCACAATTTAGTATAATGAAAAGTATGATTAAAAAATATTAAAATAACAACTGAAAATGGCAGTATACGTGAAACAGTATTTTTAAAACGTTTTATTTGTATTCATAAATATGATTTTATACCATTGATCAGAGTAACAAATAGTCAGAGTGTTTATTACCATTTGAAAAGTACAATTGTCGCTCTTCAAGTGTGAAAATAATTGTGATAATTCCTAGAATTTCTATTTGGTCCTTTGTTGTTGTCTAATCCATGAGCACAGATTAACGTTTGAATAGTCCTTCACAGAGTTGCTTCTGAATACTGCGAAAAGCATTATTCAGTAATTAATATACTAATGCTCCTGCAGTCTTTGTTTACAGCTCTCATGAAAGCTGGACAATCCAGATTGTCCAACGAACCCAATGCTAAACAGCTACAAATTATATTAACCATTAATTGCATCCGTTGAGATGGCGTTTGCATCTGACGTATATAATTTCTACGCCAGATTTCAAAATGCATGGTACCTATAATTGCCCTGAACAAATAATTAGAAAATTATATCATGGTTTATTCGTGTTACGACAGTAGAAGAGTTAAACATTGGTACCTACGGTTATTTATGTAGCGCATGGGTAGATATCACATTTACACTACTTATAATATAATATGTATAGTATAACAGAAATGAACAGATGTATTCAGAGACGCCTGGGCGATATCAAAAGACAGTATCACTACAGTACTCTTATGGCTCTTTCTCTGCTTCTTTTGTCTGTGTTTTTGTAGGCAATGCTCAGGTAAAACCGTTCAACTAATCGATCTGAAAATTTGCAATCTCACTATTGTCATAAGAGCGGTCCCAAGTATAGATTTTGAGCGAAATCCTGTTATTGGTTGCACATTAAAAATAGAACAGTTGGATCGATGAACTTCAAATTTTACATGGCCTTTGAGACCAACATTTAAGTCTTTGTTTTGCAATTTTCAGAAATTTTTGTTAAGAACTTTATGAAGGTAGATAGTTTACATTTTACGGACAATTCATTTGTCAAATTTATTTAAAGAAATTCAAAGACTATAGAGAGAATTCTCGCCGCCAGAAGATGAAGGAAGTTTATCCTTCGAAACGTCGCGAACAGCTCTTATCAGGGCCACCAGCACCTTCATCGGAATAAACCGTCACCACTGCCTTGCTATCAATTATCACTAATCTCGTTAGATTATCTTACAAGAGATGCATTCCCAAGGTTTGTAAAGCAGACAATTTCACACGCAAATTAATTAACATGCAATACGAAGACTCACTTCGAGTATCTTTCGGATACCCGATTTGTATAAAAATATCAGAATCAATGGAAAATTGTGAATTCATTGGGAATCTCGTTCGCCGTTCTGTGTTGATTAATTAAAGTATGCCTGAAGCTTCGCAGTGGTGGAAATGTTTTAATTAATATTCTAAGCTGTGATTGCCGAGGGATGCTTCACAATGCTCACCAACACGTGTCAGTGGGTGGATGTGAAATAATATCACTGAGTGAAGAACTTCAATTACTGTAGGTGAATTGTTAAGCGAATGTTTCAATTGATTTCTAATGGCAAATTAATTGTGTTTTTGTTTATATTGTAGGAACCGCCCAGGTAAACCATAAACCAATAAACTGATGAACCAATCGATCTGAAATTTTGCACACTTTTGCCACTGGCAATCATAGCATATAAATATGAACCATTTGTTTCAAAATTTTCAAAATTTTGCATTGTCATTAGGACCAACATTGTATAATGTTTCGTTATTTTCCAGCCAAATCGGCCAGGAACTTGAAACTTTTTTGGCAATTTCACATTATTGTGTACATTAATTATTGTGGTCCTGACTCAGCAAAATATTAGGTATGTATTAAGAGCTGTTTTTAAGTATAGCAGCAGCTATAGCGTAGCTTTATAGCTATAGTTTCATATACATTTCCCAAGGGTCTCTTATCAAAGCACTAAACAGTTTTGAACTTTTTACAAATTCTATATGTATTTATAGACCTCAGTTCATAATATAGTTTGAAATATATTCATTTAGTAACATAATTTTTACGTTAACTTATTTACATCTTATAAATATCTAAAAGATGGACTCCATGACATTTTTTACACTGGTGTAGATATAGTGGCAACGATACAAGGTGGCCATATTTTGTCTATATTAAATCATTCTGCAAGGGACTAAATATTTTATCTAAAAAATAATTGTATTGATTGGTCTGTTCCATACAACTATTGTTGTAAATAAAATATGTATGCCCTTTTGGAGCACCTGTTCTTAATTTGGACAAAACATGACCAGTTAGCGAGTTGGCCATCTCTAGTAGAAGGCTGTCAACAGCTACGACGACTTGGTCCCTTCTGCTTTAAAACATGAAAGTTGCGTTACGCACAAATATTCTCTCTGAACATTGCCACACTTCCGATAAAGCTTGAGCTTATCTTCGTATTGTTAACCAGGGCAGACAGACGAGCACTTAGCAGCCTTCACTGGCGCACTAAAACTCAAATCCACCATTTGCGAAGAACACGATCCAGTTGGCGGAGAATGCCGGAAGCTTGACGAGATTCTTGAATCTTGCGTAACTCTGCGTTGACCACAGTTTGTTAGCAAGACAGCCCAGGGGACGGAAGCGCATTAGATGCTGGGAAAATACATCTGTAGAGAGTTTTGTTACTTAAGTTTAGTTGAAAGAGGAACTCCTGAAGTATATTTGTTGTTTTGAAACATCGCGTTGGCCCTGAAAAGGAATGTTGTTTTGAAGGAAAGTTGGTCGGTATCTTGTGGTCGTGGTGGTGACACGCTTGACGAGTTCACATGGCAAAAGCCTCGGCTGACGCTCCTTATGTTATTATTAATATTGCTTCTATACCCTCAAAGGAATGAAATTCCACTGGGGATCTGAGAAGAGGAATTCGGTACTGATTTACAATTACAACAAGGGCGTTCGATAGACTGATAACAGGTGGAGGGATTTCGTCCCACTAACTATTTTCTGACCGCACTCGATGTTGCTCATTGATCAGTTAAGGGATCGTGTAACTTTTGTCAACAGTCGATCGACAACTCTTATGGGAGAATAACATTGACACGTCATAGTCGATCGATATAAAAGTTGAGTCAATGCTAATCGCCCATAAAAGTTGTCGATCGTTTGTCCAGCAAAGTTATACGATCGTAGTGCTGATTTGAACAGTTCACGAAGCTCATCTCCTAGGACGAGTCGTCGATGTCGAGGTGATTTAACATTCATTACTCTTCAATCTCTTCTTGTCTCTAGATGATTTTATTCTTCTGGGTCTAGATTCAGAATAATTATCCGACAACTGTATTATCATTTGAATTATCTTACAACTTTCACTATCAAAAGATATTACGTAAGCAGTTGCGAATCCAGTCCCTATCTTTCATCCCTGTTTTCTAGTCAGCCTTTGCATGATTGACAACTCATGTTAAAATGTACACTTGACCAAAGTAAAAACGGTATTTGAACTACGGTATTTGGCTGCTGGTCAGGTTCCTTGACAATAAATCCTTGATATTATCAGTGAAATACCCATATAAGAGGTGACGAGTTAGCATAAACTTCATCGGATGATGCCATCAAATCTGTATCAACCAATCCGTTTCTTTCGAGTAGTGTTTAATTTGGCTTGATCCTTCGACTCGTTAACTATATAGAACTGACAGGTATCCGGAGAATGGCGAACCAATCACCGTTGAGCTAAAACTTCATCGCACGTATAAGATCACGAAGATCAAAGTAGATGCATTCAAATGCAAATGTGTTTGGTAGTGAATGGCGTCACGTGATTGAGTTTGCATCTCGGATCACGTGACTATAGTCATCTTTGTCTCACACCTGCATGCAATGAGCTGAATAGCACGATGCTGGTTCTTGAGGTCATTGATCATGTAAACGGAATGGAAATTAATGGTTTAAGGGTGATTTTTTTAGTGTGTTTTAATATTTATATATCGTCGGCTACGCGGCAAAACCTCGTAAGTGCCATTTTGCAAATTGTTCAGGAGAGACACAAAACATCACAATTTGAAAATATAGGTATATCAAAATTATTTTTATTGGTAAATTCATGTAAAATGGGGGAGGAGGATGTACGAGCAATTAGTAAATGTAAGAGTTTATAATTTCATCCAGGAGTCTGTTGAAGAAACACTGGCTTAGTTATATGAACTTTGTTTCACTCTTACAAAGAAATTCTTTGGTGTCTGAAAAATAAATTGGTTTGAAGATTCAATCGAAAAGAACAACAAATAAAACAAAATGTTATCATTTCATTCTATTTCATCTCATATAAGCTGGGGTAAATTTATTTCCCAGCAATTGTTGTAAAAGCGGGATGCCTCGTCAAATAGAGAAGCTTAAACATAAAAGTATCAAAACCCTGATGATAAGGGAAATAAATTTGCCACATAACGCGTTTTCCTCCCCTCCCCCCTTCCCCCCTCAATTTATGAAAAAAGAAACGTTTTCATTTGAAGAGAATGGCATAACTAGTCTGCTGAAACAGCCCTCTTTGAGGTCAATATATTGATTATAGGCCAACACAACAGCAAAAACAATATTTGCTCTTTGGAGTGATCTCAAAGAGAACTATTTCAATTCAGCCGCAATTGTTTCTGATTCAAGTAACATTGTTTCAGTAAAACCCTCAATTTTCAATTCTATACATGTCCGTTTACGATAAAACACTAATTGGTGAAATTCTTGTGATTTAGACCCATATAATAGTCAGGACGCAAAGGGTTGGTTTTGAAACCTGAATTTCAATAAGTATATATTTAATCGAACTAATATGTTCATCCGATTTTGTGCTCTTCTCAATAGAGTCTGGGTTATTGTAACAACTAACCCCTACAGTAATACGTTAACACGGCATCCTATTCTGTTTGAAGTGTTCTTCGTCGCAGCTGAATAATTCGGCAGGATCCGGTGAAATATTGTGTTGAAATATTCATGTTCCGCTTCTTCCGCGTACTTGTGCTTCGTGAGGGGATTGTTCCAGTTGAAAGTTCGAAACAAGCTCTTAGTACAACACAACTTCGCCTCGCTCTGCTCCTCAACAGCACGCACGATATCGTCCAGGAGGTCTGTTCCAGAACGTTCTCTCAATTCCATTCTGATGGAATACGGTCACGGCCATAAGGATTAACATTGTATGGAATTGAATTCTAGTGGAATTGGGAATTTAAAAGTTCTGGAATAGGGCCCAGTTGTTTGGAGAAAATGAGATTGAGACCATATTCAATTTCATTTTATTTTATCTGGCACCCTATTCTAGAACAATTCCCAATTCTGATGGAATTCGATTTAATGCGATGTTAATCCTTATAGCCGTGACTGGATTCCATCAAAATGGAATGGGGAAAAACGATCTAGAATAGGGACCCTGGTAGTTATTTATGTGCTTTCAAAATTCAGTCGTTGTGAAGGAAATACTGCTGCACTTCATGAAAATAATCATTTGTCAACGCATAAACATGGGACTTTCACAATTCAGATGCGATTATCATCGATTTGTATAAAACTTGAATTTTTCTTCCATTCTACATGTCACATCATTTCAATCAAAAGGGTATGTCAAAGATGGACGATCATTCGTCTGGCTTTTACTTCAAGATCGGTCTGGCCTTGAATGTTGCATGGTTATATTTTCTGTTATCTTTGAAAGATAAGATCTCAATTACATGCCTCAATCTCTAGTATTATTCGGGAAATAAAATCGCGACTTCTTTTACACATTTTATCACTATCAGACATTTAAATTATTTTTACTGTTACATTTAGTATTTTTCTAAATAATATTTGAATTGATTTGGCAGGAGTTCTGTAATACTTTAATGTCGATTCACCACCTACTGGTGCATACAGTAGTTATTGTAGTTATTTTGGTCACACTTCGATTAAGATGGCAGACAGTTTGTAGAAGAATGGTCGTCGCAGATTGAATGTAATAACTGGATGCTCGTGATGAAGAAAAGGCAAATCCAAATCCAATTCGCGTGGCACAATTTTGTATTTAAATGTACACTCCTGGACACTGAAATTGGCCCGCGGTCAATGTTCAAGTGGCACAACGGCTAGTATTTATTTATTTATTTAAAGTAATTTTCGGCCCTAAACTCACACTAGCCATCCGGTCTATGTGCCAAAAAATTACATTCAAATAAATGTTAAATACTAGCCGTAGTGCCACTTGAACATTGACCACGGGCCAATTTCAGTGTCCAGGAGTGTACAATAATTTATTATCATCGTTTTTTCCAATAAATTACTCTGAATATTGAATAATAACGGATAAGTCATTTCCTCGGGTGATGGAATTTGTACTGATTGAGTTGAGAGCAATCATGTCAGGCGTCTGATAATCCTGTAGAATAAAGACGTCTGGTAACGAAATCACAGATTAGATGAAAATTCGTTTCATTGTCTCTTATTTTACATTCAGAAGTTTCTTGTCTGGAGCGACACTTTCATTTCAATCTAGAAAATGACGACAAATTAAAACTTTCGTTAATTAAAATTTCAACTATAGTGTCAATATTAAGACTGAATGTACGGTTGCCCTAGATGTTTCTTCTATTAATTAAACGTGTGAACATAGAATTGGATGATAATTTCGTGAGCATGAACGAAAATATTAAAATTAATTTGACTATCTGCATATCCATTATACTAACTAACGCGAAGTTATTATTAAAGAGATTTTGAAGTATTAAAGTTATTGTAGACAAACTACAAAGTAAAGTATCTAGAAATGCATATTCATTATGCCCTGGACTGCAGGTGAATCGTAGTCTCTCTGTAAGCTATAAGAGTTATATTTATTTAACCTTATTACAAACTGCATTTGACAAGTTTCCGAATCAAAACGAAACTAATAACCAATTATTATCTGACATAAACGATTCATATCTCCAGGAAATGAGATGCAGATGTAATTATATCGGAAAGAGAGGATCTCATTGGTAAATCTATCCTATGAGAGAGTTCGTTTCAAAACGTGATCTAGGATGAAACGAATTGTAACTGACATTCGGTGTGACGTAAACTGTTCTAAGTAAATTCATCTGTCATCTCCCTATACTCTGGCAACTAATAAGTCTCACTTCCCCTCTCTCAAATGTTTTTTAGGGTATTGTCTTTAGACTAACTCGTATTTTTTAAAAATCACAGAGTAACGTTCATTGTAAGTTCGTTCACTAATCTAAATAATTACAAAAGATATTTCTTAATTGTGTACGCACAACTTCGCAGAGACTGAAAATAATGCCAATCACATTTGACGTCACAGCTGACAAATTCAAACTGGGGGACAGATGCTTTCAGTAAATAAGTTATAAGTAATCAACTCCTTAATCAAATGATTAAATAATGCGGTAATATTCTGATTAGTTTATTAAACAGCAACGTTTCGACCGACTTGTATCAGATCAGTCTTCCTCAGGCTATGAATGACATAAAAAAATAATAAAAAAAAATGGATTCTGAAAGCTTTTACGATAATATCTCCTTAATCATTTGATATGATACTTTTTCTGTTTTGTTTTCAAAATACGATTAAACTGTTGAAAAATCACCTGTCCCCCAGCAAAATAAACAAGAGCGGGATCTGTTACCATAGCAACTAGTGTGATGCACTAACCAATACATGTAAAAAATTTAATTTCAATAATCCGATATTTGTGAAATTGAACGAAAGGTATATACCTAAGTTTAACGACATTAAAGCGCGACCCTCTATTGGCCTTCAGCAAGCGAATCTGTATACAATTGAAGCAAAGATAACGGAACGTAAGAATGTTATACATTTGTGTTAATATGGCGATAAGTCACCGTTATGTCAACTGTATAAAGTTACTTTAAATGAATCACTTTCCTTTGGACAGGACACAAACTTTACTTTTTATTATAATTTATAATAAAAAGTAAAGTTTGTGTCCTGTCCAAAGTATCACTTTTCCTGTATCACTTTCCTTTGGACAGGACACAAACTTTACTTTTTATTATAATTTATAATAAAAAGTAAAGTTTGTGTCCTGTCCAAAGGAAAGTGATTCATTTAATATAACACCAAACTTATAAGGAAGAGGAAATTTAATCTGTATACATTTACTTTGTGCTGTGGTTCACTCAACAATCCTCTGCTTCTTCGCTTCAGGGCAAAGAGGGTTGCGCCGAGTTTCTAATTCTGATTTTACAATCAAGATTATTCAATGACGTGGAAATCGTTAGGATTTCAATTCATCAACAACTCGAAATGGACAGAATTATTTTCAATAGCTTTTGGCTATTTTGTTTCGTTCTGATAAAAAGTCGTCGCTATCTTGCATCTCCGCCATTAGTAAGGCACCGCAGGGTCTGGAAAAACTTTAGAACCTGTAGCAAGTTACTTGAAAGTTGTACGGAGAGGAAGATAGCAACATCTTATTGCTTCCTCTATGCATACGTTCTCATCATTCTGTGTTGTAGATAAAATGTTTACAGAATAATTGTGACCTACATATAAAAAGCATAAAATAAGATATGCATAATCTAATTCGTATTAAACACCCTAACCCAATAATAAATTCATCTTCCAAATTCATTGCTAAATAATGAAATTCAAATTTAAACGATAATTCCCAGTTGACTATGTTGATGTTATGTAGATAAAAATCCGTTTTGTTCACTGGTATGTGCATGAGAAATCATATGAGGGTAATTATTCATTGTGACAAACAGATAAAACAAGCACTAGCGTTGTGAACATGTTTGCCTAATGACAGTAGCCATTACCGCTCGAATTACTTCTCTCAATGATTTAACCATATGACAATAATATTGTCCACAGAGTCGTGTTGCTTTATTCTCAAAAGCACTTACGTCGGCCATCAATTCCCGTTCAACATCAAGCAGAAAGGAAAACGTCATTTCGCGCGTCAGTTTCTTCTGAAATTGCAGCCGCGATTTACACGATTTACCTCTTACAGGTTTAATCCGAGAATCTATAAAGCTTTTGGCACAATCAGAAGCGATTGTTTCTACTGGGAATGCATTAGCTGAGTTATTACGGACTGCAGTGCAATAATGCAGGGCGGGGTTTCAGTCTTGGTTCACTTTACATCCCTCGCGATGCTATTTTATCACTGTCCGTAAAGTTACTCCAGCTGGGCTGATTGTAATATTAGAAAACCGGTAGAAAACCGATATGTCACCGTAATGACCCCCTCCCAGTTCTAATTACTTTTCATGCACCTCTTTGAAAACCCAGAGGACTAATTGAGCGAGCGTAGCGAGCGTCACCACGGTACTCTTACGGCACTTTCTCTGTGTGTTTTTTTTTTTTTTTTTTTTTTTTTTTTTTTGTTGTCACTGCCCAGGTCAAACGGCACAACCAATCGATCTGAAATTTTGCACATATACTAACGTAATCTATGCGGTCCCTGGGATCGTTTTTGAACGGGCTCATGTTATTGGTTCAAATTTAAAAAAAAATATCTTTCGATTGGTAGTTCCGATCAATTTGAAATTTTGACAAGTCATGGCGACCAACATTGTACCCAATCATACAAAGTTTCAGCCAAATCCTCCCATTGGTTAAAATTTAAAAAAATCTTTTATGTCATTTTTTAAATTTAAACTTGAACCGTATGACTGATCAACTTTAAACTTTGCATGGTCATTGGGACTTACATTATCTGCATTTTTGACAATTTTCAGACTAATCTATGTTTAAATCCAAAAGTTATTGACGTTTTACGGACATTTTGCGTGTTGGCTGTCAAATTTCTCGAAAATATTGATCACGGCTACTTCGACTCTTTATAGTTCCAAGGTAGTTAGAGTAGAAACTTTCAAACGTATAAAACTGATATGACCATTCAACAGATCGATCTAATATTGTGTAAGTACACACACTTTTATCATATGAGTGGTCCCAGGTCTATTTTTTTAAAGAGATCATGTGATTTTAGAATATTAACGAGGAACAGTTCAATCAGAAAGGTTCAAAAGGTTCAAGCTTTGCATGGTAATTGGGACTAATGTTTTAGGACAATTTTGAGATTTTTATACTTGAGTCTGACGAAATTCAAGAATTATTGGCTTTTAATGATATTTTCGATAGACATTATTTCGGTTCGAGTTGTTGCGCCTGTCCGTGCTCGCTCATCAACGCGTTACACAGAGCGTTTTCCTAGTAATAGATATGTTTTAAGGTGATACATTTAGTCTATGGTGATACTAGCACTCGGCCGTTTTAGAAAATTGAGAGAGAAAAAATGTTTAATAACAGGATAACAGGATGATAGGATGTTCACATGATCAGTCTGATTGTATATACTAGGAAAACGCTCAGTGTAACGCGTTGATGAGCGAGCACGGGTACGTGCAAATTCTGGAACCGGAAATGCGTACACAACGCACAGAAAACATATACAACCATATTGAATTGATTATGATCAGTGCTCGAAGTAGGAATTAAATAGTGGCGGTATGGTAACATAAGAATACCACGTGAGGGGGGGGGGGGGTACGATATTAGATGAGGGTCCAGATTCCAGAATTACACTGACAACCATTGTCATGTCATTAGTTAGATTAGTCTTTTACCTTGATGAAACAACTAAATTAAATAATGCATTTTACTTTATCTTGTAGTGGATGTTCATAGTTCATAGTTATGCTTGAAATATGCAGTCAAAAGATAACCATGAAATACAAGTAAATTAGAATATAAAATTACGTTAATGTCCAAGAATATCTGATTTTAAGTATTCCGTTTTTCTGAGAAGTAACAATATGAAATCAAATGTGTAAAGAAGAACCGGTATACCATACCGTCCCATACCGGCCCACTTCGAGCACTGATAATGATATCAACTTAAAAGTAGGTATATGCTTTTCATCGAAACTTTAAAATAGCATCTAAGCACCTGGTTCATAAAGCAAATCAGAATCAATTCAATTGGCACTGGAAAACATTCATTTCGATACTTCATTACTGACAGATATTAAAAATGTCAATAAGTTCAAGCGTTCTTAACTGATTGAGATGAAATTTTGTAAAATAAGAGACAATATTGGTCTTAATGATCATGCAAAATATGAGTTTGATCAGAATTATCGAAGACCGTTTTCATTTTTCAGCCTATCAGGAGATATTTATTTAATTTTTAACCAATAAATGGATTTCAAAAAAAAATATGGTGTGCAAACAGAGAAGGTTGGTTTTACATGTGTGCAAAATTTCAGCTCGATCAAAGAAAAACTCTGAGCTGTATAGCCAAAATATGATTTTGATCAGATTTATCGAAGACCAGTTTCATTTTTCAACCTACCATCAGGAGATGTTTATTTAAATTTTAGCCAATTGATAAATTTCAAAAAAATTTGGGGTCTGCAAACAGAAAAGTTTGTCTCTACATGTGTGCAAAATTTCAGCTCGATCGAGGAAAAACTCTAGACATGTACAGCCAAAATATGAGTTTGATCAGATTTGTCGAAGACCATTTTCACTTTTCAACCTATCAGGAGATGTTTATTTAAATTTTAACCAATCAGTAGATTTCAAAAAAATTAGGGTCTGCAACGCCCAGAGAATGTCCAAACACGTGTGCAAAATTTCAGCTCGATCGAAGAAAAACTCTGACCTGTATATCGTCAGTAACAGAAAAAAAAAAAAAAAAAAAAAAACAGAGGTCCGTGCCAAATAAGCCAAAAGGAGACGCTCGCTTCGCTCGCTCAATTAGTAGCACTTTTTAATTTTTGCTTCTTGCATTGATAATTAGGCGCCGTTTTTTTTTAACAAAACCGCTCGAAACTATAAATTTCCGATACGATTAGAGACCAGACCCGTGAACCAATTGATCTCAAATTTTAATCATAATTAGATCAAAGACACACTTAGGGTTATCACTTGGCACATTTGTGAAATTAAATTCCATACGGCACCCAGCGAGACAAGAAAATATAAAAAATTTCACCAAAAATCAATTAATTGTTACTAATTAACGAAGCAAAAAATTTAAAAAGTACCAAGGGATAACTTTGTCTAAGTTTGTCTTCTATCTAATCATGATTAAAATTTCAAATAATTTCTTCAACCCATTTTGTCTCCAATCGTATCCAAAAAAAGTGTCTGAAACACGCCGCAAAAGCACTGTACGATAGGTGACTTCAGGAATGATGTCGATGATTATAAGGAGATAATTATGAAAGGGGTGGGATAGATTATGGGACAGGGCGGTCGTGGACAATTCGTATGGAAGAGGGAAACCACGAAAGAACATATTGTTATCAAGAAAGCAGACCGCGGGAATCGAACCCGGGTTCTTTGTCATCCAGAGAGTTCGAACTATGTCAGTATTTCCTATGGTCATGGATAATATTTTCAGAATAACATACTCACATTACTCTTCCCAAACGAATAATAACTTACTGCTCAGTTTACAAACAAAGAAATTAAATAGTAAGCGACAGAGATATCTGGGGACAGCGCGGGGAATCAGTGTCGCGGCTCCATGCTGGCTAGTATTAAACACCAATAAACATATCGCATGCTAATTTATTCTGTAATAGATGGTAAATAAATAAAATATCGTTTCGCAATATACCGCTTCTAGATAATATGGAAATACGCGTATTATTTCAATGTATGCATTTCAATTCTAGAGGCTTAAACGTGACATTATTATCAAAGAATCCTGAAATATTGGAATTACTAACCCATTGCAGTCACCACCTGCCCACCTATTGCAAGGTGAAATAAGAAACATTGCATTCGCTACATAAAGGCAATTGATCATAAGTTTTACCATCGTATGGAATCGGTTGCCATAACTCGTTTTATTCGTAAAGACAGTGCCAAATGTTTCAATCATAAAATATATTATATTTCATTATTCAGTTCCAATTTATTTCTAACATTCATATCCATACATTTTGAAAACACAGTTCTAACATCGACCATAATTTACTGCCAATATTTCTTGCCAGGAAAATATGTGAAATGCTATACATAGTTGCTTTTCCTGAAGTAGAGGACAACATGACGAAACAGAAAATTAAATAAAACATGAAGAAATGAGCTTATTTATTAAAAGCATATTTTTTCATATGTCTATACCTGCCATAGAAGATATACGACCTAGTAATTTTCCTACAATTTCGTCTACAGTCCCGTCTTTTTCATTTACAACGTATTTTTCATTTTTCATTTCTGTGATCAAATGTACTACACACGACACCATACAATTTACTTATACGGCAGAGACGTCTGTTCCATATTGAAATATGAAACACCTTGACGCTGTCAGAAATATGATGAATAATGTCTTGCTGGGACACATTTGTCTCTCCATTGTGCCTCCGAATCTCTGGCAGACGTTTCTTTCCGTTGACAAAACATCCAACAACATGCCATTCTTCTTCCAGACATCACAACCATTTCTCATTCGCTACTCGCAAATTCCAAATCTTACTCCTCTGTTTATATTGGTGATTAGCGTTCCACTGTTCTGAAACTAGGTTAATGGTGACGGATGAATGATTATGATGATGACGAATTAGTAATGATGCACGGTGGGAAGGAGGTGGTCCGAGTAGGTAACCTTACCGGCATTTGCCTCTGGACTGATGGCAACAAGCAAGTTACGAATAAACGTACATTCCTGGACACTGAAATTGGACCGCGGTCAATGTTCAAGTGGCACAACAGCTAGTATTTAACATTTATTTAATGCAATTTTTTTGGCACAAAGACTGCCGAAAAATTACTAAAAATAAAGAAATAAATACTAGCCGTAGTACCACTTGAATATTGACCTTGGGCCAATTTCAATGTCCAGGAGTGTACCTCAGGAAGGACGCTCGCGGGAAACGAAAGCAGCACCTCCAGAGCTTTATACACGCTAAATTTGAAAGAGTGAAATCCACTGAAAAAGGATGGAAAGTGCACCGAAGTGCACCATAATCGTATCACTTTTTAGTAGATTTAACTAATTTTTGAGCGATTTCCACTCAATCATATTTAGAGTGTAGCCGACTGCCGGCTAATGCTGGCCTTCCATGCTCCGTCATCTTCCGTCAATGTCCGTCACCGTCCGACGAAAACGACCACGTGACCCCTCTCGACCAATCCCTCGCCGTCCCAGATTTTTGGGGATGGCTCTGATTGGTCGAGATGGGTCACGTGGTCGTTTTCGTCGGACGGTGACGGACATTGACGGAAGATGACGGAGCATGGAAAGCCAGCATAACTTGCACAAGGTTTTTTTTAAAGAGTTTTTATTCACCAAAATATACACAATAACAATAATACAATAAAAAGTTATAATAAACAATAGAAATCTAGTGTAGCGGTCGCTCCACCCAGCCAAGTCGTACTGTACACTCACACTCACTCAACATGCCGTAAATGCCTAATAAACAAAGGAGCAGACCAAACACTTTTACTGTAAAGCCCCATTTACACGGTGCAATTTCTTGACCAACTTCTGTGCCACAGAGGTTCTGCTCGTGCGCAGTGTCACTTTTGAGATGAAAAAGTGACTCTGCACATGTGCAGAACCACTGTGGCACAGAAGTTGGTCAAGAAATTGCACCGTGTAAATGGGGCTTAAGCAACAACATGGCATTTTCGGCCTACTGGATCTTAAAATTGGAAAATCTCACATTGTTGTGAAATATCTTAATTTCGAGCTATGGCCCACCTGACAACAAATAACAAATGTGGGAACAGTAGGTTATTTGATTTGCGAGCTAGAGGGCCGTGAAAACAGTGAAATTACACCCTTTTTAAATGGTATCTTCTTCTTCTCTTTCAGATGTCAGAAAACACCGCTGTCACCGCCACAGCCTATACGGCTAAACCGATCGATCTGAAATTTTTACCACATGTGCACTTTTGGCGTCTGAGGTGCCTTTTTATAAAACCAACCAGAAGCCGCCATTTTGAAACCGGAAGTGACGTCATATCTCGAAAACGGCTAGACCAATCGGAATGAAACTAGCGCCAAATGATTCAGACGGTCATCTATATGGAATATCAATAGTTGAAGTAGAAATGTTCTTTTACCGAAACCGGAAATGACGTCATAAATATAAATAATCATACTTTAATCACCTCTAACTACAATAACTACATATTCAGAAGGCTTATAATGATACATAACATTTGTAGAAATAACTTCTAGGTGGCAGTAATTTCAGCGGCCATTTTGAAATCCAGAAGTGATGCCATATCTCGAAAACGGCTGGACCGATTGGAACGATGCTTTCGAAATTCTCATGGAATATCTCTTTCAGCTTATATTTAGAACCACACACAATTTTTCTTACTAACCAATTCGGAAATGGCGTATTTTTTAAAAGGAATTAGTCATTGTTGCTCTGATATGTGTTACTAGTTGTGTAAATAAACTAAAAAAATTAGTGATATCCTCATAAAAAACACTCCGTGTAAAAATGCCAGCCAAGTCTCTTCAACTATAAAAAATAGAAGAAATCAAAAAATTCAGCACTGAAAAGGAGTGATATCAAAAAAGGAGCCAAGTCAACGAATTTTCAAAAATTTAATCGTACCATTGAAATAAAAATATAACCCACCGAGAAATACTTAAAAAAAAGGACTTGGCGCATCGTTTTTTTAAAGACACTTCCTAAAAATAGGAAGAATTCTTTTCCTGGGTCAATCACATTCATTATCGATTAATCAAACTACCTTTCACAATACCTATAACACTTATCTACACTATTACTATTACACTTAATGTCAATATTAAGAAGACAGATTTATTGGTGATGTCGTTGAAGAAATATAATTGCAGATGGTTTGTTTGACACGAAAGTGGCCTATTATATTCGTATATTACCACTATTTCTAGGTGGTGACTGACTGAGCGAAGCCACGAAAGTGCTCATTACAAGAAGGCCGTCAATGGGATATGTAACTCGGGCCTCTGGAGTGCAAATTAAGAGACTAGTGCACTGAGCTCAAATAATCAACTAACAATCTAAAGTAACACGTTGCGTAATTTATGACATTTAGGACCAGTCTTTCAATACTCTGCTAACTTTTAAACGGTTTATTAGGACTGTATTGTCATGGCAACAACCAATGACATTCCTAGAATGCCTCTGTTAAGTAAATTACTTGTTTAAATGCACAGTATTGTTTAATATTTAATTTGACAGTTTTGTCCCAATTTTTCTAGAAATTTCTAAACGACGTAGTATGTGAGTGGCATAAGCTTATGAATTTAAAAAAGTCTTTAAAAAAACGATGCGCCAAGTCCTTTTTTTTAAGTATTTCTCGGTGGGTTATATTTTTATTTCAATGGTACTATTAAATTTTTGAAAATTCGTTGACTTGGCTTCTTTTTTGATATCACTCCTTTTCAGTGCTGAATTTTTTGATTTCTTATATTTTTTATAGTTGAAGAGACTTGGCTGGCATTTTTACACGGAGTGTTTTTTATGATTAGAAATACTTGAAGCAGCGCTCCTCTACTTTCTAAACATAATGTGAAAAACAGGTTGAATAAATTATAAAATTGATTGTAAGCAAGTACATGAATACGGTAAGGTTAGATTCTTGCGGCCGACCTTCCCTTATTGATATGAAAGTTCACAATTATTGGCATAAAATAATTTAGGGTAATAACATTACAGAATAGATAACGGGGGATTTCCCATGTAAACAGTGTAACTTGTTTTTACATTACCACCGGCCATAAGTATGGGATTTTACCGTCATTACAGCTTTTAGAGAAAACATGATTACCAGATTAGTTGAACAGTGTAAAAACAAAACAAATGCTTAGGGATTAACTCGGGTGGTGGTTGGGGGGGGGGGCGCCCCTAAGGCTTCCCTAAACGTAGATGTTATTTTGTTTTATGACCGTCTCTCAGCATCCCATAAAGACAATCCCCATTCCCGACTGATAACATGATGTTTGAAGATAAGCGCTGTTGCCGAATCTATCAAGGAACCTCGCTCCGGGGTTAAAGCGACTACATAATTGATTTCCAGAATCTTCTGTCACTGGGTTTAAGGAAAGTATACATCTCCCATGCGAGTTGACTGACGAGGGGAGAAAGTCGCGGCATTCCCGCGCTTACGCAGTGACTATTTCCTCGACATGACGCTGGCAACATAGGAGCGTTGTTCGAATTATTACGCAAACATTTTGCAACCGTTTCGTTCAACATAGACAAAATGTTAGCCACAAAGTTGTAGTAAATGAATTGCTAGTTGAAAAGCGTGGACTTATAAATAAAGTACTTATAGATACTTATAGATACTTATAGATAAATAAAGTTAGGAGCTGATTTTAAATTCGGAATTTCGATTCGTATGATATCATAGATACGCAAATTTTATGTAGAAGAATATGGATATTACGCAAAGACAAGGGCAGCAAATTACAGTCAAAAGAGAGGCAAAATGGTAAGGCTTTTATCGAGCTTTTTTTTTATTCGCCACAGAGTCTATCGCTAACAGGACTGATCACAATCTAAAATATGGTGACATCATATTGGCAGTCATTCTTCTTTAAATAAAATAAACTGATTGCTGTTTACTTAAACCAAAATACAAAACACTTTTTATAATTAAACTTTATTTTATGAAATGTGCTCAAAATTTCTGACAACATCTACTAGGATCGAGAGTAATTTTGATATTTTAGTTATAATTGCGTCTAAGGACAAATGCAGCTGAGTTTGAAGTGCATCATCTCACGAGTCATGAACATCTTGGCAACTAATTAATACCACGTGACGTATACAAAGAGGCTTATATTCAATGACACCGACATCATATTGTAATCCACTTGTCACAAATTATCCCCCCCCCCCCCCCTGCCACGCGGGGTAGTTAGCGAGAACTTTGTCTTCGGATTAGAAGATGCTCAAAGGGAGTCCTTGAAGATGTTCCAGAATCTCCTCGACTACTTCAAACGAAGCGTGGGTGTAAACTGTTGTTGGCGAGTGGAGATAGAAAATTTCTACTTCGTTTATGTCTTGTTTTAGAGCAAATTTGTTGATATTATCTTTCATCGATTTATGCTCTTATACTCTAAATGTTCTGTACAAGCTCTGAATCAGTTGGATTTTGCATTTTCTCGGCGTTAAACTTTGTTACATGTATCTGACGCTCACAACATTTGGTGGCAGAAGTAGGATATTAAAATCCATTCGAGAGTCGATTTTTTTTTATGATGGCCACCTATAGTGTTAGGATATTAATCAAATTTAAGACAATAATAAACTTTTTAAATATACAATTACAGTCCCTAACATTGAGAGTATAGGTTTTTCAGAATTAAAGTAAATGTGAACCCTAAAAAATACTCCGTGTAAAATCACCCCCAAGTCTCTAAAGAAACAAACGCATATACAAATTCAGGGCCGTGTCAACCCGTTATTCTAAAAATCAAACAATCGCGCATCGTGTTTAAAATATTAGTATAGACTATATAGAGCGTATAGGCTAGAAATATTGACCTATAACATACCAACTAATTCACTACATAACGATGCTCCAAGTATGTTTTAATATTGAAATACATTGATAACACACACTACTTTTCAAAATGTTTGATCTGGGGACTTAGCATTGATCCTTCAACTGGAAAATTTAACTTTCCAGAAACAGAGAATTTTGTTCAAAAACAAAACATGTGAAACCTGTTAGCTAAATTTCAGCTCGATCAGAAGAGCTCTCTGAAAACTTCGACGAGCCACTGATGGTCAAACGAAAACACAGAAATAACTGATCTTGCCATAAAACATAGAATAAATAGGAAAAACTTTCCCTTTCATTTGTGTGAACACAAACTGCTTCCACCTTTTTGACACTGCATTTCCAAACTGTTCGATATCAGCTAAATAACTCTTGGTTGGAGAATGATTGATCTTCAGACACAAAGAGGCTCATGGGAAGGTATGTTTACTTGTCTGGACAAAGCAGAACTTTCCACAGAGAGATTTCAATTTAATTAGATTTGAGCAGAATCTATGTTGAAATCAAAGCGAAGTACCTTTACTCGATTACCTCACATGAATAATTACATCAAATTAGCAATCGGGCACTGAATGGTACATATTTGCTTTGAATATGTGATTACAGATATTTTTCAAAATACATTCAATGCGATTTAGTTTACAGACAGAATTGATTATATCTTCGAGCTAGACTGTAAATATGTACTTATGGAATTCAACGGATCGCTGGCGTTTGACTGCTACTTGTCAATGGGAACTGTCTGGAAAAACATCTCTGAAAAGAGTTTGCTGAATTGCAGTAAGATCTTATGTTTATTCACAAGAATAAATGAAACTTGAAGAAAGTTTGACTAACTGCTGTGTGCTTTTATGTCCCACAAATATGCAAAAACAAAATTTTCGCTCATAATATTTTGATTGGGCCGGCCAATTTCTCCCAATCAGGTGGGATACTGAGAGCAATGAGCCAATCACAAGTCTCGTTCAAGAATTCAAAATATTTCAATTTCTCTCTCTACTTTCTAAAAAAAACTGTTTTTATTGGGGACTCTTCTTGCGTTCTGAAGCCACGACTATAAACATTTCAAACTATTTTTTTCCTAGCGAAAAGTTGTATGTTTCATCTGAGTTTTATTGGTGTGGTAAAAGCAGGTGGCCTGGGGATTTGTCTGACTACTTCTCGGACCGGTAAGCTCTTGAGTCCCGAGACACGACGGTTCGACCTACATCAAGTATTAACAAGGTGGGAAGCAGAGTGCTCAGCCACACGTCCATCTTCCACATCTCGAGCGCTCAAATGTTCGCGACAGAATTCCAATTCAGATGCAATAGTTTGTAGGCTGGACTTTAAACATACAGCCCACATGTACAGTTCGTTTTTCCTATGTTTGAACTCTCTACAGACCGAGACACTGTCTGTTGTTCTGTTAGGCCGAGAAAGACAGCATTGCAAGGTGAGCGCGCAATGAAGTCTTTCTCGGCCTAGCAGAGCAACTGACTGTGGCTCTATCTGTTGAGAGTTCATACAGTAAAAAAACATACTGTTTTTCGATTATTTTTTGTTGAAAAACATTGTACTTGCATCGCTCTCTACTCTCTAGTGCCACCGTGAGTTGTTATTTTTTTAATTGTGAATCCTGAAACAAATCTATGAGTATCTATGCTAAAAAATATCTGTTATAAATAAAATCTTCAAGGTAATTCGTTTCGGTTCATTTACGTCGGAAATAATTGATAACATAAATAAATTGTAATTATATTATTTTCACACGACTGTTGGCTAATTCCCGGTGACGGTTTGGAGAAAGGTCAAATTGTTGGTTACACGTTTCTTCCTGACCAGCATATATTTTGCAAAATAATAATTAAATTTCTTATCTAGAAACAAAAAGACTCACACTAACAACTTTAATCTTGTCATTACAGAAAAAAACATAATCGATTAATAAAATATATCAAGTCAAAGTCTTATTCCTACAAGTATTAATTCGCATATGGAAATTCGTTATTTTATATACCGACGTACTTGAAAATCGCCGTTAATGACTGTACGTGTGAAGTCTTGATGAGAACATATGGCGGTGACTGTACATCCTGACAGTCTCGGCCAATTACGACCTCCCTTGAGCAATTACCAGCATCCCTCCAGGCAATCTCTCGCTCGCATGTATTGGCTCTTATTGATTCTGCGAGGTCGCAAGAGTGGTTTGTTATTTGTCATCTGGGGGTCCTGTGTTCGAGCACCGAGACGGAAGAGACGTATGAGGTTGTTTATTCTTTGAACGTGACCCACAATCAGGTGCCAGTAATCATTCGTTCGAGCTCAGTGCGGGAATCCTGAAACAAATATCTATGAAACATGATGGTGGGAAGGATACGGTCATTGAAACACGTAGCGAACCTTCCCAACATTTGTCTCTTGAGCTTGACTGACAGGAAGGACACGGGAATCGAACCCGGAACCTCTGAGTGCAAGTCCTGAATGTTTTCCTCATTGCAGTGTTTAGGGGACTTTTAGGGGAACTTAGGGACTAAAAAGATCCTTTTGTAAGGAACTTTGAAACTTATTTTACGTTATTTTTTAAATTCTTTTCGAATAGAAATATAGTATCTTATGACATGATTTGCACAGAATTTCTAACGAATAATTACCATTTTTGTGACTTCCTAAATTTACCTGATTTCTGAAAATATGCTACTTGTTTCCTCACTCAATTTAGAGACCCAGGTAATTTTTAAAAAATCCGGGTTGTTTTTGGAGGGCATTGTAACTTAAAATGGACTTAGTTACTGAGGTGGGATTCTATAACTCCATTGCGACCGCTTAGCAATTTCTTCCATAAGGATTAACATTGAATAATTGCTAAGCGGTTGCAATGGAGTTATAGAATCAGGGCCCTGGTAACTTTCCATTTCCTTTATTTAAAAGGAACTAGGAACTGAAACTAGTTCCTTTATTATCAAAGGAGCGGGAACTGGAACTGTTCCTTTTTTTAGGAACTTACCAAACACTGCCTGATTGTTTTACCCAAAAATTTCGTGGATTCTTAATCTTATAAACTTGATACTTTACAGTTTCTTAGTTGCACAAATCCATCGCAACTTTTAAAAATCTGAACATAAATGTCACAATTTACAAGACAAACTTGAAATTGCTGGGAGACGTTTTCGTTTTCGCAATACTTGTGGAAACTTTTGAAATATCTTCTATCTGTACGTGTCCCGTGAGTGCCGCATGATCACACGGGGCAAAGAGAGCGTTTTGTCGTGACGTCAGAGTGATCAGTGCTCAACGCCGCGTGACGCAACGAGACCCAAAGCTTTGTTAATATATGCATGACGTCACAGAGCCCTCATAATCGCCAGTGTGCAGTGAGGCGGACGCGGCTCCACCTTGCGGCTCCCAAGCGAATCACCAGGTAATTAATCCCGGGGGGGGGGGGGGGGGGACTTCAGGGACAAGGATTTGCGGACTTGTGCCTTCTTCTTACGCAGGGCCGGGTAGCGAGAATTGAATTGCAGTTAAGTTCGTAAAAGGAGTTATTTTTCAGCCAAGGAGTAAGGGTGGTAAAACGTCACTCACAATCATGACGTCGATCTTGATCAGCTGAAAAGCTGTTATGAAATGTCATTGTCTTTGCTCAGCTGTTTAATTTGATTAATGAAATGTCATTGCCTTCCCTGTCAATTTTCTTTCAGTTGATGTTATATGAAGATAATGTATATTTAAATAATTGAAATGGAGTTAAGCAAAAGCGAAATAAGTGACCTAGAGGTGTGGAAGCATTTTACATTTTATTAAGTATGATAGCGGTCGACTGCACTCGTTTCTCATTGGTTAATTTTTAACCCCATTTACGAACTTAACTGCAATTCAATTCTCGCGGCCGGCGATACACGCAACCCACCAAGCAGAGAGCGAAGTTTCTTGACATTGGAGTGTTCATTTGACTCTTTTGGTTCTGGTTGTTTGTTATGTTATGTGTGTTTGTTTATTTTTACGGTTTTGGTGTGAAATAGGTAACGCCATTCTGTGAAAGAACTTAGAATGTACAAGACCTTACGACTGGGTTGCTATATTTTTAGAATCCTCTCTCTGATTGGGAAAGCAATAATTAACCGTTCATTCGATGAGGTAAAAATTTTGTAGGGTCAAAAAGACCTTAACACATTTTCAGCCGAAACGCTCAAAAATAAATTTGAATATTAACTTAATTTTAAATATTCGTGAAACAACTTTTAACTTTTATGACATGTAGATTTTTATTCTTTGATTGGCCTAGACTATCATTATCCAAAATTTCGATTTTGAGTTAAATATAAATTATACATTATTTGTATTTCTCCACTCCCCATAATGTGCAAAAAAATATTTCGTTTCAAAACTTGTATAGGTATCCTGTTTGTCCAAGTGTGTAAGGCGGGTTTGCTCTCAAAGTCCCCTATTTGGTAAACATTCTTTCAACAACGCAGGAATTATTACGATTTCAGTGCTCGATCTCAGCGATCACAAAACTTCACTAAATATTTTCAAATGGCCACCAACTAACAAAGTCATTTGGAGTTTTTCAACTTATCTAAATCGAAGTTATCTCGCGAATTCCAAACGAGCGAAAGAAAAGGCGAGCAGATAATATTCAACTCTCCCCATGGGCCATCAACTCGTTCAACATCCAGACTTATCTCGTTATTTATTGTCACAAACTTGATTCGAAGTCGGACTGATTCTTGATCACAATCAACTAGAAGACTTTATGACGCTGATGCTTTGTGGCTGGTGATTAAATGAAATGGAAACATTAGATTTCATGAAGTGTCTAATACTTACTTTTATGATCGGAGCTGATCATTCTGATTGGATCGCAATTTAAAATATGTCGTAAGTGATGATATCGTTACTTTGAAGGAAAGACCCACCCAGCCATGCAGTTGTATAGCAATGCGTTGACCTTGCTACTACGTTATTCTATCATGAATGGTTACAAAGACGGGTGTTGGAGTCAGGTTCCAAAAATCATTCTGATCATTCTGATTGGATTGCAATTTCAAATATGTCGTGAGAGATGCACTTTCAGAGTTAGAGTCACTTTGAAGGAACGAAAAACCCAGTTATGCAGTTGTTTATAGCAATGCGTTGACCTTGCTACTGTTATTCTATCATATTCCAGAATAAATAAATGCGAGCTAGACAAAGACGGGTGTATGAGTCAGGTTTGTGTATGAGTGAGAAAGCGAGATAGCAACAACAACAGCTGACGGGGTTGACAACTTGTAGACTGTAGAGTTTATCAGTCAGTAAGTCAGTGTGCTTGAGGGAAGGTTGTTACAATATTTTACGCCGTCAATAGTTGAGTCACAGACCGTCCAAGTAAGTTCATTTTAAAACCTAGTTTACACGGTTCAAAACTTCAATGTGTCATTCGATTATTTGAATTAGGTACAACTTTTCTTCGACTAATGTAGCATTGTAGACGCCAAATTGATGAATGGAGTTATGTGTGTATAAACTGATCCGTAGGGTCAGCCTTCAATACTCTTCTAACTTTTAAACGGTTGATTAGGACTGAATTACCATGGCAACAACCAATGACCTTCCTAGAATGACTGTGTTAACTTAATTACTGGTTCTAGCAGTGTATTGAAAAACTGGACCTTATTGTGTACTCAATAGGTATGTCAACAAAAATATCACGATTGTAGTTCAATGCATACGATCTACGATTGCGATACGATTATGGTAATTGCATTCAACTTATTTTAATCCTACCGTGATAATAATTATAATCTTTCTCCCGGTTCCAAAAATTGGGTCGGGGGGTGGCGAGTCCACCATTTACTAGGGCCCGGCCCGGACTCCAAAGCAAGCTGGCCAGGCTTGGCTCTTCCTCTTCGTTCTTCTTCTCTACCAGTTTTTTCCACTTCTTCCTGTCTTCCCACCACCTTCCTTCCTCCACTTCTTCCCACTTCTCCAGTCTCTCCGTGATATTTATATATATTAGGCTGCAAACACAGGGGCATATTTTTCATGCCCATGCCGAAGCGTTTGCGCGCCGGCTAGACGCCAAGCAAATAGGTACTCAGGTAGCATTGAGTCTCATGGGAGCGAACACACGGGACGCGCAAAAGACTCGCGTGTAAAACTCCCCAGGGCGAAAAACCGCGCGACTGGGCATGAAAAAACGCATCGTGTGCTTGCAGCCATTATTTAGTACTTTGTCTATCCTCCCTACGTTTAAACTACCACGGCTTAGCATCAACAGTTACACCGTCCTTTTACCAGCGCTCCTTCAACAAATTTCATTTTTGTTTCAGGATCTACGAGACGTCTAAGAAATGGTGCGGATCTCAAGACGTCGTCTACACTCAGGACATTGTTTGGAATTGACAACGAACTCAGACTTATCGGAGTGCGCGTGTTTGTGCTGCCCTCGAGCCTGTCTCGGTATAATATCGAGGTTTAACTTCTGTGAGCCGCTCTGCTACACAGTAGAGAGTCAATTCAAAGTGTCACGTGATCAAGTCTTGGATGACGTCATCGCAGTCTTGAGGATTACGTCGAGACGCCTCATCAGGGATGCAGAAGACGGTAGGCGACGCCTAGAGCGTCTCATGTTGGTATCTAGTGCTGCGTTGCCGCTGATGGAGCAGAGATGGAGCTGATGGAGCACCTCGTCGCAGCATCTGTCTCTTGCTCACTCGGCGTTGACGAGACTTGGCAACAGTGTGTTAGACTCTCGGGTTAGGTTTCAGGCAGGGAGCTGTTGCCAGGTGTCGTCAAGTTCGCTTGTCTCAGCGGGTCAGTTCTAATGCCGTGTCAAATGAGTTGCCAGGACCTCCGCGCATCCTCACAGCGCATGCGTCGTGGACATCGGCTTGGTGACGTCACCAGAAGACCATCGGGTTAGTTTCAACAACATTTCTACCTGTCTAGAGAGGTCCCGGGTTCGCTTCCCGTTGACAGACTTCCTGACTGAGGTTTACTGAGGTTCCTCAGTCGTAAGGCAATTGCTGGGAAGGTTCCCTACTTACCACCTCCTTCCCACCTCCTTCCCACCGTCTATCCTTGCCTATTCTTCATGATCGTCTCCCAATCATCATCATAATCATTCTTCCGTCGCCATTAGCCAAGTTGTAGAACAGTGACAGACGACGAACAAGGTTAATAATGTTATTAGTAGTCAATGGGACATAATATATTAATCTAAACATCATACTAAATATTCCAGACTTTCAATATTAAGGAAAAGTGTCGTGTTATATTTTGAAAGCCCCTGCAAGTATTTAGACTCAACAGGTTGTCGACGCACAACGACATTTGTATTTATAATGTTATCTGTTGTTCCAGGACATGGAGATGACGTCACGGACATATGACGTCACTGACATATGACGTCACGGACATATGACGACACGGACATATGAAGTCACGGATTTCACCTGGACTCCACAGACGTCACGCCCAATGGTCGAGGTATGTACAGTCACAGTCAGGTGATGTTTTACCCAACCACGTGTTCACATACGGGGATCAGAGAAACAACTTCTGAAAGTCACTGTAGAGGGTAAGTTGGGCATAGTGAATGGTAATGGGATGTCAGATGGTTCACTGGCAATTTTGAATTGATCAACTTGGTTCTACACATGCGCAAGGTACAATTATAGTCACATGGCACCGCGCACGAACCGAACAATGTTGATTACTGAAACTCAAGGGAATTTATAGTTTCAAATTCCACATTAATAAAGCTTACTGCTCTATAGAAGAGTCCTTAGAAGAACGTAAAAAAAATCAATATATGTATTGGATATTGTTCAGTTTTGAATGTGTAATAGTACTATGTACCCAGATTTATAATATAATTGTAATGTGTAGATGTTAATTCATTTTAAACCAATGCTGTTAATTATGTACTTGGTTATTACTAGATTTGGTTCGATGTAACCTTTCCACATACTCCACTGAAGGGTGTCAACCATAGGAGTCCTTTCACATGAAGGTATGTGTCTCTTTCAAATCTACTCATTGAATATGGAAATAAAACTGAAACTGAAACTGATCGACAGAAAGTTGCTATAGTGTGGATTGGCCTAAACATGATCTTGGTTACCTTACAGCTAAATCAATGATACAAAGTGGAGAGTAATCGGGAATGACATCGGACTAATAGGAATATCTGTAGACAATGGAGAGACACGTCTGTCTATCAAAGGAACTGATTATCTGGAAAATCGACTTCTACAAGACTGCTCTGTTGGTGCCTTAATTTGACATTCTCAGTAAACCAAGGTACTATTTGAAACTTTCTCCAGGAAATGTTGTGAGTAATCCGATAATAGTGCAGTCCATAAACCCCAATTTAGAAGTCAATTGTGCAAATAGCGATAGAAACATGAAAATTATTGTACCTACTAATTCGACCATGAGAAATCCAAAAATTTATCATCACATGGTGCTGGGGAGGGTGTAAGTGTCATGGCTCATGGTGCTGGAAAGGGTGTAAGTGTCATGGCACAACATGGTGCTGGAGAGGGTGTAAGTGTCATGGCACAACATGGTGCTGGAGAGGGTGTAAGTGTCATGGCACATGGTGCTGGAGAGGGTGTAAGTGTCAGGACACAACATGGTGCTGGAAAGGGTGTAAGTGTCAGGACACAACATGGTTCTGAAGAGGGTGTAAGTGTCATGGCTCATGGTGCTGGAGAGGGTGTAAGTGTCATGACACAACATGGTGCTGGAGAGGGTGTAAGTGTCATGGCACAACATGGTGCTGGAGAGGGTGTAAGTGTCATGACACAACATGGTGCTGGAGAGGGTGTAAGTGTCATGGCACAACATGGTGCTGGAGAGGGTGTAAGTGTCATGGCTCATGGTGCTGGAGAGGGTGTAAGTGTCATGGCACAACATGGTGCTGGAGAGGGTGTAAGTGTCATGGCTCAACATGGTGCTGGAGAGGGTGTAAGTGTCATGGCTCATGGTGCTGGAGAGGGTGTAAGAGTCATTGCACAACATGGTGCTGGAGAGGGTATAAGTGTCATGGCACAACATGGTGCTGGAGAGGGTGTAAGTGTCACGGCACAACATGGTGCTGGAGAGGGTGTAAGTGTCATGGCACAACATGGTGCTGGAGAGGGTGTAAGTGTCATGGCACAACATGGTGCTGGAGAGGGTGTAAGTGTCATGGCACAACATGGTGCTGGAGAGGGTGTAAGTG
This sequence comes from Leuctra nigra, assembly GCA_934045905.1. NCBI lineage: Eukaryota > Metazoa > Arthropoda > Insecta > Plecoptera > Leuctridae > Leuctra > Leuctra nigra. The sequence goes on from OW203767.1 coordinate 7,616,419, forward strand.
TCATGGCACAACATGGTGCTGGAGAGGGTGTAAGTGTCATGGCACAACATGGTGCTGGAGAGGGTGTAAGTGTCATGGCACAACATGGTGCTGGAGAGGGTGTAAGTGTCATGGCACATGGTGCTGGAGAGGGTGTAAGTGTCATGGCACAACATGGTGCTGGAGAGGGTGTAAGTGTCATATACCCACACGTTCAGTTTTTGTGCTAGTCACACCGGGTCGAAAATCAGTGTCATTATCAGATTCATTGCGATTTGATGTTCGGAATTAAAACTAACCTCAAGTTGGGTAATCCAAATAGGCTTCTTATTTTTGATAAATTAATGAAATTAGATATACAAAGTGCGATTGTAAATTTCCTAACTCCTTTAATTAAATGTCGGGAACTTATAACAGAATTAGTGCTATACATACAGTGATACCGAAAACTTTACCCCAGTTGAAGAAGAACTTTAATATAGTCTATGCCAGCTCAATGCATCATCTCAGGAAAATGGGGATAACTTTTATAAACTAAAATATTGTTCTGAAATAATTTAATTAAAAATGTTTTATAATTTTTAAATTATATTAGAAGAGACGTTTTAAAACATTAAGAAACTTGCTGGGTATGATTATGTCATCTAAAATTACAAAAATTAAATATCAACATTATAAAATGTGTAAATGGCGCAGAGATGTAACATTCTTTCTGATGTATGATTCAATTTCAAGTACTCTTCTTCGTACTCTTTACTCATTAAACGTGCTGAGCGAGCACTTTTGACACTCAATGTCTCTTAATGGTGTTTTGCAGATCCCGATGACATTTATGATCCAGCTGCAATTTAGCACACTTAAACATAAGTACATATTTTTAAATACCTTTCATCGTTTGACAAGTGCAACCTTGAAACCTTCAACTACATAATGAGCTCTCTTGCACAGCTTATTTTATTGCTGGCGTAAGAAAGGCTCGCTTCTCAATGCATTTTTGTAAGCATTCCCGGAAAATTAAAAATCTTTCAAATCTTTTTATCTGTATTACAGTTTCTTTTACTTCATTTTTTATGCTTCTATGTTTTTCGCTTCTCAATTATATTTCCATGCAGTATTCATAACTACAGATTTCTCGTCCCCACACATTATTTGAGCTTTCTTACTTCCGACAAGTTTTCTTTATAACGACTGCTCACTCACAAAGCTATTCACAAAGTAATTTACTAAAATCATATCTACAGACTTTTATTTCGCAAGAATCCTTTGAAAAGTTTAAAACGACTGCTGTGTTCTCTCAAGAGATGTTATTCTTTCATTCATATGTCATATTAAAATTCATACTCGCCCATCTCTAAATATTTATTTTTCCTCCCAGCATTTTCTCGAATGAATATTTTTATTCCACAGAGACGCTCCAAATGTGAAGCAGACATTACTCTGAGTCCGCTAGAAGCTAATATGAACCAGGTCCAAATCGTGATTCATTTTGTAAACTTCTGATTTTACGCAGCCGCCAAACGAAGCTGGGACAATGCGCTCTATATTATAGATACACGTTTGATAGCGATGGAAATGGCAAATGTATCGCCAAAGAATGCTGTCACCTGGCCCCTCAAAGATTTCAGGCCTGTGTCATCTAGATGACCTACACTATGTGTGATAAAACCCACTGAAGACAACTTTTGCCGTTTGCGAAAAAACGAAATATGAATATAATTATTTAAACTTGTACTGGTTTATAAAGGAAGTAAAATGGTATACTTGAACTTACAAAAGAAAAACACCATATAAAATAACCACCAAATAACCACCAAAACACCATATACCTAACCGGTATAACATAGTTTACCTAACGTAAACTGTGTTCTATTTTGGAAATATTTATGAATGCTCCCGCGGACATTTCAATTACTTGCGAAATTCTAAGTCCTTTTTCAAAATCAAATTATCCATATGACAACACAGAGGTAAAAGTAGATGGTGAGCGTGGGTTTGGAGGTTTTGAGAGTATAAACACAAGCAACACATAATAACTTAAAACAATTTCTCGATTCAACAAAATAATGGCGGAACTCCAAATTACCGTTCACCGTCAATTATGGAATCTTTAGGTGTACGAAGTTTCAAGTTTCTTTATTTATTTATTATGGAATAAATTATGGAATTGTGATTTGAAAAAATGTTTCTATATAAAAATAATATTTTAACCAATAATTATTCTCCTTTTCAAAATGATTGAACATGAAATAGTGGTTGAATGTGAATGCCTGGGTCCTAAGTTTATTGACAGATGATCTTCCGGCTCTGACTATAACTTTCAGATGACCCGTTAGTAAAGCGGGTGTAGCAGTGGTTACGTTCCGTTCCATGCAGTCTTGAGTCGTAATTATCATGGGCAGGAAGACTGATCCATGCTAGGACTCATGACTGAATGGAATGAAGTACCTAGATATAAATCAAGTTTCCGGTAGACCGATATTGCTAGAAATCAATAGTAGACAAACTGGATAGAATTGATTTTTTTTTTTAATAATTGGTCTTGTCCGTTATTTTGTTTGACCTGTAAAGCGAAAAGAACACAAAACAAACAAAACAAACCGAGGTTATCCAAGTTACAATTACAAACAATTTTACCTTCATCGCTTTGTTACGTCGAGTTATGCTGGCTTTCCATGCTCCGTTATCTTCCGTCAACGTCCGACACCGTCCGACGAAAACGACCACGTGACCCGTCTCGACCAATCAGAGCCATCCCCAAAAATCTCGGACGGCGAGGACACAATTTCAAGGACACAAAAGAAAAATCATTATTTAAGCAATGAATGGAGTACACTTTCCTGAATGAATAATTATACTTCGAAGAACAATTAAACAGTGATATGTTTGAAAACGTTTTCATTCCGACAACCAATGTGACAGTGTACAGGTGGTAACATCGACCTATTTCCAACAGTTTTGAGGTCACTTCGCTACTGAAAGTTTGCTTCATTTCCTTCTATTTCTCTTGATTTTGCTGTGATGTTTCCATGGTGGAAGATCGAGGCAAACAATAGAGCATGAGAATTGGCTCGGAAATCACCAACAATCCAATCCAAAGGACGTCCAAGCTGAAATTGAATTTGACACACATCACTCTCCGTCAAAGTTTACTATCAATAAACCCAATGATATAATACATCCACCATTTCTGGATTATACGCTAAGCTCTAAAACGTTAACAATAAATGCGCAATAATGCGGGTCGATTTTACAACTTTCGAATAAAATGTTAACCTATTACGGTTAATAACTCTCATTTCGAGCACTCTTATTAGCCGGATTGGACTTATTTGGACTTTATTTGACGTTCTAAAACCAGTCGTAAACTAAACGACAGCGTTTTAAGGATGATTACGTTGGGTATTAACGTAATGAGTACTGACACTTTAATGAGTAAAACACTTTCAGTGGCTGAGTCTCATGCTCCATTATATCAAATGAGACTTGACATTTGTTATTAAATCATAAGATTGTGTCTGAATAAATCTCTAGTGAATGAGATGAAGAGGAAGTGTGGGTTTTATAACCGGCATTTAGAGAAGCAGGTTTGAATAGTGCAGAACCTAGTTAGGTGAATAATAGTTTAGTGGTTTGGAATAGTTACCTTGCAACAAATGTTTCCACAAACTAGCATCCGAGTTGAGATAGTTCCGGCGTCCACGAACAAATGGCAGTGAAGAGAGGGTTTGAATTTCTGATGAAATTACTGAAGACAGTTGGATTTGAGAGATGAGAACATTGCTAAATACATTGCATATATGAAGGGATTTGTGACGTGAAAAGTATCCGGCATATCCTGGACTCGATATCGGGACCTCTCATTTGCCGGGCGAGGGATCCACCAACTGAAATCCACCATGTTTGCACGAAGCAGCAATGTGATTTAAACATTGAATGCCAACTGCCCTCTTTGTAAACATTCAGATGCTGAAACTTAATCAATTTTAACCTCGTTCATACATTCTCTGGAGAAAACCTACAGGCTCTCTCTAATACCTTCATATCATCATGACCCGCACTGGAAATTTCCATAAAACCTTGTCTCTTATTATTCCAGCTTCGTGAGTATAAGAGCAAAGTTGTAGGAAAGTGTAATCACGCTGGCAATGAGACAGTTCTGCCAGTTCGTAGTGAACATTGACTATTTAATTCCATTCTCTTCGGAGATCTCTAACCCTTCAACGATGTGTCTAATGTCCTTCCGGTCGTGTATAGAATATTTTTCACATAAATCATCCCTTCATTTCAACCACACTCCATTGGAAGTTATCGCTAAAACCCTTGTATTTACCCCGATGTATATTGCTTTATACAGTAATGAGAAAACTATGCTCAAAATATACATTATTTCCTTGGTGAAGATTTTTTAAGTTTAGTTGTATTGTACGAAAAATTAAGTACAGAGTAATAGAAGGTGATATCAAGCAAATCCCGGTGAACCATAATCATGATTGCTGTTAAAGTGAAAAATCCCGGGACTTTCAGAAGGTCAGTTCCCTGAAATCCACTGAGCTTTGTGTCAGAGAGAAATAATGTACATCACTGAACAGAGAAACTTGAAAGCTGACTTTCCAAAAGTTTCCTCTTCCTATATAAATTTTTTATAATGCATTACTTAAATTCCGAAAACGACGTAAAATAACCTTAGAAAGAGCACTCTAAATGCCACTACTGCTCAATTTCTGCCTATAAAATACACTTCTGTTCGATCGAAGCCTGCCCTGCTTTGTCTCGGCTTTGCGATCACCTCTTGAGGTTGTCGACGAGATGAACGCGTTTCTCGGTCAATTGGCGTTGCATCAAGAGCATGTCACACTGCAGCCAATGCAGGAGATTGAGGTTATAAATCACGCAGAGCAACGAGCAAACGATCTTGTTTCTGCATCTCGGAGACAATATCGGCGTCAAAGTCGAGACAAAACGGCTGAATAACAACGTGAAGAGTTTACTTTGTCGTTTGTGTCGCCTCCGACTTACAAATTGACTTGCCATGTGATAAATGAGGTTTTTCGTGAAGGGGAGTTCAAACTACATTGTTGTAAAAGTGATATTCATATTTGCAAGAGCTTCTTTTGTTCTATATTATGTACACAAAGATGGCTATACCTACTCAGCAATGCAAAATAATAATATTTTTCCGCTTACACTAATTTATTTTTTGTTTGTACTGTAGTTGAATAGGTATTTTTGTTCTAAATCAGAACTAAAATGCTCGTTCGAAGTTCGAACTCATGACTTATTATTATTATTATTAAGTCTATATTCTCAACAGAGCCAGGCTCCACTAGTGAGAATGTAATATAGAGAAGGGAGGAGAGGAAACCCGGTACCGGCATGTAGCCTACTCCTGACGAAAGATACCAAGGGGACCAACGGCTTAACGTCCCTTCCGAAGGACGGTGTAACATTCACAGCACGAGCCTCCACAACCCGCGCTGTCGAGAGACTGATAACAGGTGGAGGGAGGTCGTCACACTGACCCCCAAACACCCCAGTCTCTCTGGCCCAACGGCAGCAACCTGGCAAGGCAGAGTAGAATGGTCACCCATCCAATCGCTGACCGCGCTCAATGTTGCTTAACCTCGGTGATCTAACGAGAACCGAGGTATCCAACACACCAGCCGTTGGGTCTAAAACCAACGGCTTCTAGTTTCATAGTAAAATTTCAAGTAAGGAATCACCACACCTGCTTTGCTTCTTTTTAATTTTACACCGAAATTAATATTAGACGATCGGCTATAGTAGATAATGTGGCATTGCTAATCAGAAACAAGTAATACCTATTGGTATTTGACATAGTCACTCAGTATAACTCAGTATTTGACTCAGTATAACAGCCGTAACGGGGGATTTCGGCACCCAATTAAATCTAAAATTAGTCTACCGCGTTCCCCTCCTCTTCAGTTCTCAGAGAACGCTATACCAACCCCTAGCATCAAAAACAAAAATAATTTTAGATTAATATAGTTGCCTGCTTCTAAGAGCCGTTATTACCATTAGTTTAAGCTACAGTTAGCTTAAGCTCCACTTCAGAAAACTCGGTGTATTACCATTATATACTGCAAATTAATTCCAAAGCTTATTTCCTCAGTTTAAATTAACCGTATGCTACATTGACTGCAGTTTTTGAGCTATCCACAGTACATAATGGTAAAACATCACATTTCCCGAAGTGGAGCTTACCTAAACCGAAGATTATATGGTAATACGACCCCTAAAACCGCTCTAATTGAGCGACCGAAGCGAGCGTCTCTTTTTGACTCTTTTGGCACGGACCTCTGTTTTTTTTTTTTTTTTTTTTCTGTTACCTGACGATATAAAGATCAGAGTTTTTCTTCGATCGAGCTGAAATTTTGCACACATGTGGAAACAACCTATTCTGTTTGCAGACCCCAAATTTTTTTGAAATCCATTCTTTGGCTAAAATTTAAATAAACATCTCCTGATGGTAGGTTGAAAAATGACAATGGTCTTCGATAAAACTGATCAAACTCATATTTTTGCTATACAGGTCACTTTTTCTTCGATCGAGCTGAAATTTTGCACACATGTAGAGACAACCTTTTCTGTTTCAAAAATCGATTTTTTTTGAAATCCATTAATTGGTTAAAATTTAAATAAATGTCTCCTGATAGGCTGAAAAATGAAAACGGTCTTCGATATAATTGTGATCAAACTCATATTTTGCATGATCATTAAGACCAACATTGTCTCTTATTTTACAAAATTTCATCCCAATCAGTTAAGAACGTATGAACTTATTGAAATTTTTTATATCTGTCAGTAATGAAGTATCGAAATGAATGTTTTCCAGTGCCAATTAAATTGATTCTGATTTGCTTTATGAACCAGGTGCTTTGATGCTATTTTAAAGTCTCGATGAAAAGCATATCATCATATAAGTTGATATCATAATCAATTCAATATGGATGTATATGTTTTCTGTGCGTTGTGTACGCATTTCCGGTTCGTGAATTTGCACGTACCCGTGCTCGCTCATCAACGCGTTACACTGAGCGTTTTCCTAGTATGTTTAACACGTATAAATTTAGCTTCTTGGCGCTCCCTGTAGAGCGCACACCGCTCGCATGCACACCCCTTGTTACCTGATAGAGTGCCTGACAACATCTAGTGAACATGGCTTCTGCTCAATTCCATGTGATAGTGTAGGAGTGTGCTCATAAAACATGTGAGCACTTCTTGAGGACTCGACGGCATCTATTATGCAATTACATACAAGATGTCGGCGGATAAACTCTGCGAGATCAACAAGTACTCGAGAGGAAACTCGACGCGTCGATTTAATCTCATGTCTAAGTAAAATAGTTTAATTACTTATCTGCGTACACAAAGCACTAATTACGTCTTGAAGAGATCACGTTTCTTGTTATTAAAACCACTTCAGATTAATTTAATGGACCCTTACGTCATTTATTCATGACCGTAAGAGTGAACAATCCAAACATATTGTATTCAAGATAGTTTTTTTTTATTCAAGATAATATTTACGGTAATTCGCGCTGAACTTAGCAGCTTACCGCCAATTATTCTGCCCTCGGGGTACATAATTTTCTTCTATACCATGGATTTTCCCCAAGTCAACGTAAAACTAAAATTTCCATATTATTCCTGTTGAGTGAGTCAAGTTTGGCCACTAAAAATAATATATTTCACATTTTTCATAACTTGAATAGTTTAAAAGTTTTTATGAGATTTAAAAAATACTCCAGTATTTATATACCTTCAAGCAGCTGATATCCCAGAAAAAAACACTCCGTGTAAAAAAGGCAGCCAAGTCTCTTTACTTTAAAAAAATTCAACACCGAAAAGGAGTGATATCAAAAAAGGAGCCAAGTCAATGACATTTCCAAATATTTAATCGTATCTTTGAAATAAAAGTATAAACACCGAGAAATACTTTACAAAAGGACTTGGCGCATCGTTTTTTTAAAGACATCATTCTATCCTAAAAGTGGAAAGAAATTTACAAGTAGGTACATTTTCCTCTTTCTATTAGAGCCAGAATCCATGAATCAAGCTACTTTTAGTAATGACTATTTTATAGTTTTGTCAATGGCGATAGAAGCATGATTTTATGCTGTAATATATAAGTAATATAAGGGTGAAAGAATTACATAACAATTGGAAGTGGTGAGAATGTAGGTTTCTTTGGAAAACTTCCATGGAGTCAGGAGTCAGGATCCTCATCAGTGTGTTGTGTCTAATGTCCGCCCGTCCGATCGGGTAGCTCAGTTGGTAGAGCTCTCGCCCGGCAAGTGAGAGGTCCCAAGTTCGTGCCCCGGTTCGGTCGGATATTTTTCACAACACACATCCCTTCATATCAATTGGAAGTGGGCTCATACATATTCTTGCAGTACTGTTAATATGGCGATATTAGACTGGTATCTTTTCATAATTTGATCTTGACTGAAGGAAATCATGAAACGTTGTCAAATAATTACTCACTAATGGAACACAATTATATATTTTTGAAGTGTCAAGTGTATAAAGTTAAATTTTTTAATAGAAATTCAATATGACTGTCTTCTTTGTGAAATGTATTTTTATAAAATGTGTATTAATAGAAATTGTTACATGATGAGAAGGTATAACGCATGAGACTTAATTATATTCACCACGAAACAATATTACGAAGATAACTATTGTGTATATTTATAGAAAGCATATAAAAATAGGTATTGTGGGTTTACTAAGTAATTACTCAGTAACTTTGAATGAAGGGTTGAAGAAGATGGCGAAAGAGAAAGAGGTGGAATATATTGAATTGGAATACACACCAGGATTCTTGATGGATAGAAGGAAGTGGGCCCGAGAAGTTGGAAGAAAATTGAAAATGAGGGTTGAGGAGAAGGTTGTTATTAACAAGAAGAATGTTTGGACTCAGTCGAAGCGGGGTTTTCGGACAAGTTGGGTTTCAAGGATAATATTATAGGAAGGAGAATGATGAAGTATGTGAAGAAAAGCAAGACTAATAGGGAAGGTGGAGGTTACAGATATAGAAGAAGAGAAGTTATAAGGATGGGAACAATAAATATTGTCACGTTAAATGGGAAAATAGAAGAAGTGATTGATGAAATGAAAGAGAGAAAGATGCATGTGTTGGGTTTGAGTGAAACAAAATGGAGAGGAGAAGGGTATAAAGAATTGAGAGATGGTTATTGTATATATTGGTGTGGTGATAAAGAATGTAAATTTGGAGTTGCAATTATACTGTGTCAAGAAATGAAAAGCAAGGTTGTGCAAGTAGAGTACATCAATGAGAGGTTAATTAAATTGAAATTGTTTTTCGAAGAAATGTTAGTAGAAATTTTACAAGTTTATGCACCTCAAGTTGGAAGGAAAATGGCTGAAAAAGAAACTTTTCTTGAGCTTGTAGAAGAAAATATATCTCTTGAAAGTACATTTGTAATGGGTGACTTAAATGCAAAGGTTGGAAGAGAAAGAAGAGGATTTGAAAAGGTTTTGGGAAAAAATGGATATGGATCCAGGAATAAGGAAGGAGAAAATTTGTTAGAAGTTTGTGCAAGAAATGGATTGGTGATTGGAAATAGTATGTTTGAGAAGAATGAAAAGAATATGATCACGAGGTATGGTTGGGATGGGAGATCGAAATCGGTAATTGATTATATAATATACAGTGACGCACTTAGAAAAATGGTATTGGATGTAAAGGTTGTACCGCATGTGGCGTTTGATGGTGATCATCGACTATTAATAGCGGATATACGAATGCCAAGAAAATGTGTTGAAAGAAGAAAAGCGAAGAGAAGAAGAAAATTGAAGGTATGGAGATTGCAGAATGATGAAATAAGAAAAGAATTTAAAATGGCAATAGAAGAAAATATGCCAGTTGGGGATCTTAATTTGGTAGAAGAGGAATGGATGAGTTTTAAAAATGCTATATTGACTATTACAGAAAATATATGCGGGAGGACAAAGGGATTGAGAAGAAGAAAGGAAACACCGTGGTGGACAAATGCAATTAAGTGTGCAGTAAGAAAGAAAAGAAAAGCATGGGTTAAAAAAGAAGAGTGCAGAACAATATTGAATATAAATAAATTTCAAAGGATGAAGAGATATGTTCACTTTTTGGTTTCAGAAGAAAAATCGAAGACAATGAACGCATTTGTTGAATGTCTAGAGAGGGACTTTGAGGCAAACAAAAAGATGTTATATTCTGTAGTAAAATGTAAGAGGCAAGATAATAGAACAACTAATTATATGGTAAATGAAAGGGGGTGCCTTACAAATGATGTGGAGGAAATACAAGATATGTGGAAGCACTACTTTTCAAAGTTATTGAATGATGACAAAGGTGGTACTGAAGACAAGGAAATAAGTGAAGAGTGCGATAAATTGAATTGTCAAGATGATATGGTAATGTTTGGGGAAGTTGAGGTGGCAGTAAAAGGGATGAAAAATGGAAGATCGCCGGGAGTGGATGAGATAAGTGTGGAAATGATAAAGGCAGGTGGTAAAGCTGGATTGGAGTGGTTTTACAGAGTTGTGGCATCGGCATGGATTCAAAAAACTGTACCAAGGGATTGGAGGAGAGGTGTTATTGTACCATTGTTTAAGAAAGGGGATCGCAAGAAATGTAGCAACTATAGAGGGATAGCACTCATGAGCCAAGGAGCGAAGATATACGAACGAATTATAGAGAAGAGGATACGAAGTGTAGTTGAAGAGGATTTGAAAGATGAACAATATGGATTTAGAAGAAACAGATCTACGATAGACCTTATATTCGCTATAAGGACCATTATGGAGAGAAATTGGGAGATGGGAAAGGAAATATGGTTAGTGTTTCTGGATATTGAAAAAGCGTATGATCATTTGCCAAGGGATAGGGTGTGGGAGAGTTTAGAAAAGAGGGAAATAGACAAGAAGTTGATTGAAAGAGTACAGAGTTTGTATGTTGGATGTGAGAGTTGTGTGGAAACAGTGGGAGGAAGAACGGGCTGGTTTAGTGTGAGATCAGGAGTAAGGCAAGGCAGTGTGTTGTCACCTTTGCTGTTCATTATGGTAATGGATGATATAATTCGGGAGGTGGAAAGGAATGAAGATCTAGATTCGCAAACTGGGGTATATGCGGATGATGTTGTAATTTGGGGAGAGACTGAAGAGTTGGTACAGAAGAAAGTGGATGTGTGGAACGAAGTGATAAAAAGATATGGAATGAAGATTAGTAGTGAGAAGAGTGAATATTTGGTTTTGGAGAAGAAGAAAAATGGGCTTGTAAGAAATGGTTTGAAATTGGATGGAAAAGATATTAAACAAGTAGAAGATTTTAGTTATCTAGGAAGTTTGGTTACAAAAGACGGAAAGTGTTCGAAAGAAGTTAAAAGAAGAATACAGAAAGCAGACGGGTTTTATCAAAAAGTTAGAAAATTAGTATGGAATAGGGATTTACCACTTAAATTTAAATTAGTATTATACAAGCAATATTTTTTACCGATATTATGTTATGGGGCGGTGACGTGGAATTTGGGATGGAAGGAGGAGAGTATGGTACAAGCAGAAGAGATGAAGTTCGTGAGAGGAATGGCAAATATATCGATGAAGGAACATGTAAGAAGTATGGTGATAAGGAAGAAGATGGGTGTGGAGAGTGTTGGGTTCAAAATTGGGCGAGAAAGACTGAGGTGGTTTGGTAAACTTAAGAGAATGAAAGACAGTAGAAGAGCCAAAAGTGAATTTGGAAAGTATGTGGAAGGTAAAAGAAAAGTTGGGAGGCCAAGAGATAGATGGATTGAACAGGTGAAAAGAGATGTTGAGGAACGAGGTGAAAGATGGGAAGAAGTTGAAAGGAAACATTTGTGGGAAAATCAAGAATTATGGGAACAAATAGTTACTAAAGTGGAGGTAGTAGAGGAGGATGAGGATGAAGAAGAAAAAGACGGAGGAGAAGAAGAAGAATAAGAAGAAGGAGAAGAAGAACAAGAAGAAAAAAGGAAGGAGGGGAGGAGGATGAGAAGGAAGACAAATGTGACAGGCCTGGCTAGCCGGCATTACTAAATGTATTTAGCCTATAAGAAATTTTTACTCTACCTAGTGTGGAATTAAGTGTTTATAAATGTAAATAAATATGTGATAATAAAAAAAAAAAAAAAAAAAAATAGACAACAAGTTTCATAGCGTATATAATCATATAGAAAATATTTTACAGAAGGTATGTATAATATGTACCTAATTGAAAGATGTTTCCCTATCATTCTAAACATTCAAAATGACGGTTGTATATAAATGGCACATGCTTATGAATAGAAAAATGTCTTTAAAAAAACGATGCGCCAAGTCCTTTTGTAAAGTATTTCTCGGTGTTTATACTTTTATTTCAAAGATACGATTAAATATTTGGAAATGTCATTGACTTGGCTTCTTTTTTGATATCACTCCTTTTCGGTGTTGAATTTTTTTAAAGTAAAGAGACTTGGCTGCCTTTTTTACACGGAGTGTTTTTTTCTGGGATATCACTTCTTTTGTTAGTTTATTCATACAGCTTGTAGCACAGCTTGTGTCCGTGCAAGAACTTATTTCTTTAAAAAAATACGCCTATGCCGATTTGGATACTTAGAAAAGTTGCGTTTGGTATATAAGATTAAAATAATTATCCAAGAAGAATAGCTTTAAGTTTCGTTACAATCGGTCCAGCCGTTTTCGATATATGACGTCACTTCCGGTTTTAGCAATGGCGGCCGAAAATAATGTCGTCTTGAATTCATAATTATTACTCCTACACATTTCCAAAATTTGGTTGCAATCGGTACAGCCGTTTTTGATATATGACGTCACTTCCGGTTTTAACAATGGCGGCCGAAAATAATGTCGTCTTGAATTCATAATTATTAGTACAACACATTTCCAAAATTTGGTTGCAATCGGTACAGCCATTTTCGATATATGACGTCACTTCCGGTTTTAACAATGGCGGCCGAAAATAATGTCGTCTTGAATTCATAATTATTAGTACAACACATTTCCAAAATTTGATTGCAATCGGTACAGCCATTTTCGATATTTGACGTCACTTCCGGTTTTAACAATGGCGGCCGAAAATAATGTCGTCTTGAATTCATAATTATTAGTCCAACACATTTCCAAACTTAGGTTGCAATCGGTACAACCGTTTACGATATATGACGTCACTTCCGGTTTTAAAAATGGCCGCCCAGAACACTGCAACCTTGAATTTATAATTATTTACAAAGTACGTTTACTTATATCTATTTTAAAGTATAAAGTGGTCATTTAGCATATTTATGACGTCATTTCCGGTATAGGTCATAAAATGTGTGACGTCATTTCCGGTTTCGATATTTGAATCATCAAATATTACTGATTACATAAAGTTGACCGTCTAAATCGTTTAGCGCTGGTTTTGTTCTAATCTGTTTAGACGTTTTTGAGACATGATGTCACTTCCGGTTTCAAAATGGCGGCTTCCGGTTGGTTTTATAACAAGTGAAATGAAATATCAAAAGTACAAACGTTACATAAATATCAAGACAATCGGATCAACAGTTGTTGCTGAAATGCAAATCGATGTATATTAAATTTCATGACGTCATTTCCGGTTTATTTAAAATAATGTTCAGTCTTTTGATATTGATAATCCATATAGATGACCGTCTGAAACGATTGGCGCAAATTTCGTTCCGATCGGTCCAACCGTTGACGAGATATGACGTCACTTCCGGTTTCAAAATGGCGGCACAAAAAATTCATGGGGACAAGGTTAAATCAGACGCCAAAAGTGCACACGTGGTAAAAATGTGTGATCAATCGGTTCAGCCGTTTAGGCTGTGGCCTGTTTACCGGATTTGAATTCCAGGAGACTACTACTACTATGATTATTATTATGAAAACCGCCCTAAAACACTGTTTTCACGGCCCTCTAGCGCGCAAAGGGCGTAACCTATTGTTCCCAAATTTGGTATATGTTGTAGGGTGGGCCATAGCTCGAAATTAAGATATTTCGCAACAATGTGAGATTTCTCAATTTTAAGATCCAGTAGGCCGAAAATGCCACTTTGATGCTTACAGTAAAAGTGGGTTTGCTCCAGCCTTTATATGAGAGTGTGCGCGCGCCGTACGACTTAACTGGCGTGGAGCGACCGCTCCACTAGATATCATCACGAAAAGCATTTCACAAACAATAAAAAGTAGCACATTAAATATTCTACCTTATAACTTTTGCATAATCAAGACTACACAAAGATTGTAACAAAATTGTAATAAACCCCTCGCTTCGTTGGTGCATTCATTAAACTGTTTGATTTTCCGTCATAAAGCAGAATAACGACATTCGTTTGCATTCTGCTGTGTCCAGACTGCGAAACAGTCGAGGTAATTGGCAGGTGCGAGTTGCATTGGAATTGCTCATAATTAGCTTCTTCTGCAGCGGACTTTATGCAATCGGTCTGAAATAAACGCCATTGGAGGTAATGAAGAAGGAAATTGCATCATGGCACTGGCTTGGACTAGCACTTGGAAAACCGAACAGAATCGTGCTGAGCAACACAATGTAGGAGTCAATACGGTGGTTATTTGCATACTGCATAGAACGAATTTATTGTGAATGTATTATTTAGAGTAGTGATTCTCAAAATGGTGGGGGTGGGGATGAATTAAGGTTTCAATGCCGGAAATAAAAACGTATTTGAAGAACAAATTGTCGTAATTGTGAAAATATGCTGAAGATGAATACTAAATCGTCGAAAATTGTCCAAAACGCAATTTAACTTGTTTTTTCCAACTATTGTCCCGTATTACGGAGAAATTAAGATACCTTAACAATGCATTAGTAATTAACTTTTCTAACAATTAAAACAAAAAGTATCGGGAATTCCGAAAAAGTATGCCCGGCAAATTTTCCAACCCACATCTCAACGTGAGCGGAAATTGTGGCAATTTCTAACTTTCAATTGCCAATCTCCCCCGACTGCCGTCATAACTTTACCCCCTGGCATCATCTTCTTCTCCAGCTTGTATTATGTGTGTTATATTTCTATGTTATATCGCCTTTTCAAATTCCCCCTCGAACCATTCAGGCACTTGGAGTTTGGTTAAAACGAAATTCGATTAAAATACCGGAACATCGGAGGTGCTTTCAAGCCGTTTCCAACGTACTCAAAGGAAAATGGTGTATAAAGACGATATAAAACTCTTTCCAGCGATGTTATTACCAAATAAGACAGGTTCAATATTTATTTTTATCTTAGCGGTGTTTTTGTCGTATTGGTCTGCAACTTGGCTAATGGCGACGGATGAATGAGGATGATGATGAGTAGGTAAGAATGACGCTGGAGATGAGGCGGTCGTGGCCTCTTTAGTAGAGAACCTACCCAGCATTTATCTCGACTGAGGGGGACCACGACATTCCTCAGTCAGGAATGGCCGCCGCGGGAATCAAGTCCGAGACTTCTCAAGTTCAAACTGACTGAGTAAGTAAATTACGCATGATTTTCGTGTAAGGACAACCCCGATAATTTCAAAATGCCGCAGTTCCTCCCTCTACCGCTTCAATAAAATTATCATTAAATTCCAGCTTAATTATTTAGCAGACAGCGCTTCCAGCGAAACGAAAGGTAAATAAAAAACATAGATAATTTGAAATTACGTAATGGTAGAGACGCTTGGTTTAGTTTCGCAGTTTTTTTTACACCTATTCGATTAGAGTGATTAAAAATGAATTCCTGTATGAAATACCTCTCTGTTATTGGTGAAGAACAGAGCAATTGACTGAGTGGCTATTAATATTCGATATTCGCGTAACAAAGGATTCATCTTTCCCAGGAAACAACCTGCTATTGGAAGCTGTCTGAGGCAGAGATGAAGTTCCAAACTATCAAACTGATTCGTCCCTCTGATCGATTACATGTCTCTCATATCACACACTCATCTCCAATCCAGCTCTTCTGTAAACGAACTAACCTTTACTAAACCCAAATGCTGACTCGGCCTTACCCCAATCGACAGCCAAACCGATATTTTTGAAATTATCGAGTTATTGGTATCGTTGGAATCAGCAGACCATTATTTATCTATTAGGCTTGTAAATAATATCGTGAGTCACGTTTAGTATAGTATGTCATACTCTAACGTGGTAGTATACTTTTTTTCTTTGATAGCAATTAAGTAGATATATTTGTCATTTAGATGTTAGATTCGTTGTTCGACTTGAATGAAGGCACAGAACAAGCGTCAAAGGTGCTGTGATAATTGTGTCTTTGTTTGAACTTCTTTGAATTAATTTGCAAATACTTCAAAACAAGCATAAAAATGTCCATAGGTCCATAATAACTTTAGTTATTGACTAATCTGAACATTGTCTAAAACACCTAAAATGCTGGTCACATTGACCATTTTAATATTTTTTAGTTGATCAGTCAAACGGTTCCATTTTCCGTTTTTAATATTTAACCGTTCAGTGTTGTGTTCCTATTGTTCTAAATGATCATGTTTACCTCCGAGTCAGTATGTAAAATTAAAATTATTATATGTACACTCGGCACATCAAAAAATGATCGGTGAACAAATTTGAATGACTGCTGGTCATGTCCCATAACCAATCAAAGCTTGTTATTATCATTGCAATGTGAGGTCACCTACTAGAGTGAGACAAGGAGACCGATTAGACTTACTTTGACATTGCGATCTAACATTTATCAGTCAATCAGATTTATTAAACGATCAATTTTTGTTGTGCCAAGTGTACCTCAAAAAATGTATACTTCACTCCGATCATATATTATATTTAACGTATAACCCATCACAAGCCGTATCCGTAACACACTTGACTAACAGCAATATCTAAACACTATTCCAGCAGATAATTCTCTTCTACTGTTTTTATGGTGGATAAAGCTTTTGAGCTATGTAGGAATTTGAAGAGTATATGCACAGTCACTAACATCAATACCTCTTACATAACATTCCAAAATATTAATAATAATCAAAGCTTTCAAAGCGTTCGCGTATACCTGTAGGTATTTTAATTAAATATGTAATATTTCGTATTTTTCAAGAATATATTGGAAATCGAACCGTTGGTAAAAGTTTGTTTGAAAAACTTTTAAATGTGTTTTAATGAAATCTTTTCAAGTACAGAACGCTTCCAGCAATAGTTCACATTGACATAGATTTTGAATAAATATAAAATCTGAGTTATCGACAGAAATGTAATTAAACTTTTAAATTGCAATATTTGTTTACATAAAATGATAATCAAAACAAAATCATGTTGGTACTGGAGAAATGTTCTACATGAAGAAAAATTGTTCCAGTCACAAAAGTTTGCCATTAGTGTTGAAACCACTGGATACAGGTTTTTGAATGAAACAATTTATCGAATAATCGAATAGGCTCTTGCATTTTTATGGGTAGGTTAATCCTACCTCCTTTTCACCCTTTGTATTTTGGAAAAGGAAAAAAGATTATTATTTATTCACTAAACACACTCTTCCATATCTTGATAATGGTTCGGCCCTCTATTTCTGTTGATGGTGCGATACGGGTTATGTCATCACGTATAATTAGTTATTCATGAAACTTGTTCTAAGTATGGAAATGCACGTTGATTAAAATTGTTTCTTTTAGGTTATAACTATTTTTCAAGATCAATAACCATCCAATCTCTCACAACGTATTTATTTGCATGGAATTACAATGGTACCCTTTTCTCAGTGCGTTTTTCCCAGCAATATTGAATAACATTCTGAGCCAATAAACTTCGTGAAACTTCATGAAAGTTGCATGTCTGTTGCAACTTTCCTATTTCCATGAATGATGTCATATTCATGCTCTCTTCATCTTGTTTTGTGTCAAAGTGTCGAAGAGTTGAGTTATTTTGAAGCTGAGCACACATCCTGTCTCAATTTAAATACCACTTGAGTGTTAGCTTAATGCGCAGGTCATGGGAAGTAGGAGCAAGGAAAATCAATACGACTCCATTAATGATCATTTTTCATCAAGTGAACGTTAAGTGCTCTTTGTAGCGAAAGTGACATAATGATAGCAATAATATGACAGCAATTTCCTGGCTACAAAGTTGAGGTGATCATTCATTTTGTTACTGCTATCTCTCAATTTTCTATGTTACTCCATTACACAGTATAGAGTAAATGAGGTTTGGAATCGAGGTTTTGTAGTAAGTAGGTCAATAATTATACTGATTTTCATTTAATGTTCAGTACAATTTCACATTTGAAATTATAAATTAATGTCTATTCCTCCGTCCTCGATTATTGTAAAAGAGGTTAGATTTTTAAGTGAGCGACGCTAGATCTCTTTTGACCGTTTTGTTTTCAAGGTTCTAGTGCAACACCTCACACCGTTTTTTATTCTGTAAAGGCCACTTGTATGGGTTGCTGCTTTGGTGTTAAACAAATTCCAATGTTGAAAAGTTAAAAACATTCCGTTCAAGATGAGATTTTGCAACGATATCAATATGAACACTGTTTCATCTTCTAAAAATGTTTAGATATAGAACGCCAAGAACATATTGACATTTTAAGATCCTTTTGGAATGTTATCAAAACTGTCCTATCAAATAGTTCTTATATTATGTTTTCAAAAGTCTGTGGAGCTCGCTTATCAACGCGTTGCACGAGCGTTTTCAATGACGACTCACTTGAATGTGTCCTGTGCTGGTTGTTGTTCTTCCTGTGGGAATCTGTGTATTATTCCTGCTGCTCCCGGATCTGTCGGGAAAACATGGAGCTATTTACCTCCAGGAGTGCATGCAATTCATCTAACTGCTCGTAAACGTCAGGTTATAAACTGGAGGCGACGATGGAATTCATCACGGTTTTTGAAAGGTCAGAAGCTAAAAATTTACCTTAATTCCTAAACAAAATATGAATATCTAACTACGTTGCGAAGGTACATTAGGAACATAGCAAACCCGAAATAGATAGAAATAAAAGCTTATACAATCAAGGGAATGTTTTCTTTGAATCAACTCCTCTTCTTTCATTTTCCTGCAACGCTGACCGTTACTACTTGCTCAGGTGTGCCAACTCTCCCGGGCACTCGGCTACTCAACACAATGTTATGAATGCAAGCTCAGAGATACTTAAAAATAGTAATAAAAAAACGTAACTCTAGAGAATTGCTGCTCAAAATAGAAGTGGTAATAACATAAAAAAAATTGCACCCCTTATGTATAACTTCCTGTTACTACACTCTGTACCACAGAGGTAGAAGGGCTGAAGTCAATTTGAATTGTTCTTGAGGTGAGCTCATAAACCACTCTTTCTGGGTTCATCCAATCATACCTATTTGTAATGTTGTCATGATTGTGTAAGAAAACACTTCAATATAACTGTATTTGTTAGCACCAATCATATTATTGGTTACATCATTCCAAAAGTGTGCTACGCGAAGTTGAGAAAATAGACTTCCGGCCTTCTACCTCGAAGGTACAGCATTCACTTACCACAATATCGAGATGAATTAAACTAGTGTATCTTTTGTTTAGCTTTTAGGGAGTAGAACTGCGGATAGTAATGAAGCTTTTGAGAAAGAATTGGCCTGATTCGTTACTTCGCTTGACCTTTGATGTGAAAAGTAGAAAAAGCAGAGATGTGAGCCAAGTTTTGAATGGACGCTCAATAAATAAGAAGTAGGTTTTAATTTCGCTTCCGTTCCGTTTTCAATGTTCCGTTACCGCATTTTCTCTCCATAAGGCTCACTGGTTCTCCTGGGGGGGGGGGGGGGGGGGGGGGGATTAATTTCGTTACCTCTGAATGAATCTCAACTCCCACGCAAAAACTGCTATTTTCATTTCCTCTGGCTGAAAAATCCACCACAGACGGGTTGTATTTTCTTTCGTACGCATTGCATTTTCATTAACCTTTTCACTGTTTTTCCCTGTTTTTCACTGTTTTTCTGTTTTGTTGATTCATAAAGCGCCTCCGAGCATATTAGCTTTGTTCTCAACAGCTAAATTATTATTAATTATCATCTGTGGTTATGAGCAGGATATTAGTACCTATTGTGTAATTCCTGATATTTTGTAAATGTCACAGAGCAACTAATTGTTTATTTTCTCTATCAGAACTGAACTCGTTCATCCTGTATGCATATTTAATTTTCTTATTGAAACAACCTGGGACAATAATATATGAGACATCCTGGGACAATATGGAAGTATGTGAACCATTCAGTTCTCGACTGAGTTAATCGTATTCAAATAAAATTTGCTCGAACATTTTCTAAGGTGCAAGGGATATGTTTATACATAATTAATTACCTCGAAATTAGACGAAAATTTCAATTTCTTGAATTACTACGCTCGTCTATTTGAAGACATCAATCTGAAGTTTTGAAATACGTGTCTTTTGTGTTGTTTTTCCTTTTAGTTTTCATGACGAGGTATACAAGATCGTGATTTAGAGGAGCGTCTCCCTTGTTTGAAATAAAACATTTCAATAGAGCGAAATAAAATAAAAAGTACACACATTTATTCTCGCATGTATAGATATCTGGAAAAATGACCATCAAATAAAGTTCTGTCTCCAAAGATCTGGACTGGACTTGTCATTCCTTGATACCTGCAAAAGGAAGTGATGATGTGTATAGATAATACACAGGGAGATAATAATGTGTTTACTAAGCCTGTTTAGTATTTAACAATAAGATTATGAATAAGCTTAAATCCTCCAAACAGGCGCCTAGTGGCGGCATCCGAATCAGTAGAGCTTCTGTATCACATTCTGTTCCACGTTTGAAAGCCTTGACATTCACAAGAGTTCTATATGAACTGCATTTCACTGCAACTCTCATTAGTGCAGTCGTTAAAATACCTGAATGTGAGGGCGTCCATTGAGAACTGATGCTGAATAGATGTCTATTTACCACCTCGGTGAAATATAATTATACATAATGGTGGAGAGCATATTTTTCAACTTAGTATTTTGTAAAACATCTGTATACAATGATTGCTAGGGAGTGTCAAAGATATTACATAGTTACGTTGAAAAGAAGTAAAAATGTTGAACGCTATTTAACACAAATGATGACGATTTTATTTGAAAAGAAGTTCTCTTTACACATTGTATACATATACATATCATGAAATAAACATGAAATACATCTGATTTCAATGATTAAAAAGTTGCTGGCTTTGAAAATGTCTAAGGGGCTCATAACTTTGACTTCAAACCGGCAACTTCAAAAACTTCAAAAACACACAAGTATTAGATTAAACTACCATGAATAAAATTGTTATAAATCGTTCCAAAACTTACAATAAATCTCTTAACTTTTGACTTTTGAGTATATATATATATATATTTTGTTAAGCAATTGCAATATATAAATTCAGCTATAGACATAGATTGTAATGCGATACCGATTTACATCTCGACGCATATGGACTAAAATAGTTATACAAATTTCATATTTTACGAGCGGCCTTTAAAAACTACTTTAACACTTCAAACTTTCACAAAATACACCACTTTTGTTTCCTGCAAAATTGGTCCATAGATTTCTTTGAGATGAGACTCGAGTAGATGTTATATTTCACTAACGATTGTCGTTTTCGTACTTCGAATATAATTTATTTGTCAACATTTCTTTACTTCGTAAATTCTTTTGCACACTATACGACCAGCGTACCCGTGATAGCCTTATCTGTATTGATTAGATTAGATTAAAATCGAATCACATTATAATATCAAATAAGTTTAGATTCGAGTTTTTACCACACTTATTACACAGTTAGCCTGTAAAATACATATTAATACGTTTATATAGTTCATTTAAAAGGTAGACACAATTCGATTATTTTTTTGTTCATACAATTTATACACTAAAATATTCTCTACTGAGATGAAATTTGACATATGAATTATAATCAAATGCAAGCTGTTGATTCCCACATAATTAGGTATATTTTTAAACGTTATGAAATCACATGCAGATTGTGTGTACGAGTATTTTAATTCTTTTGGGTTTTCAACCTGACACATATTTTATAACTATTAGTTCAGTTAAAAAAGGAAACATTAAGAATAAGCGAGGAAACAATATATACTTTTAAAGATCTTCAATTTAGGAGAGCCAACAGTAGAAGATGATTGGGATCAAATGCTGACGAAAATATTTAAATCACGCAACAAGTATTCTACCTGCGTGGCGTTTATTTTCTTTATTGTCCAAGCTAGTGCTGGGACTTTGTTTGATCCGGAGTAGAAGCATAGAATAATACATGTGTAGAAGTGTCACCAAGACACTTGCTCGCCTATAATATTGAGTTCTCTATCCACGTCGTAGCTGGTACCTTGATCCGGAGTAGCTGTCACTTGCTCGCCTATAATACTGAGTTCTCTATCCACGTCGTAGCTGGTACCTTGATCCGGAGTAGCTGTCACTTGCTCGCCTATAATATTGAGTTCTCTATCCACTTCGTAGCTGGTACCTTGATCCGGAGTAGCTGTCACTTGCTCGCCTATAATATTGAGTTATCTTCCCTATCGACGTCGTAGCTGGTACCTTGATCCGGAGTAGCTGTCACTTGCTCGCCTATAATATTGAGTTATCTATCCACGTCGTAGCTGGTACCTTGATCCGGAGTAGCTGTCACTTGCTCGCCTATAATATTGAGTTCTCTTCTATCCACGTCGTAGCTGGTACCTTGATCCGGAGTAGCTGTCACTTGCTCGCCTATAATATTGAGTTATCTATCCACGTCGTAGCTGGTACCTTGATCCGGAGTAGCTGTCACTTGCTCGCCTATAATATTGAGTTATCTATCCACGTCGTAGCTGGTACCTTGATCCGGAGTAGCTGTCACTTGCTCGCCTATAATATTGAGTTCTCTATCCACGTCGTAGCTGGTACCTTGATCCGGAGCAGCTGTCACTTGCTCGCCTATAATATTGAGTTATCTATCCACGTCGTAGCTGGTACCTTGATCCGGAGTAGCTGTCACTTGCTCGCCTATAATATTGAGTTCTCTTCTATCCACGTCGTAGCTGGTACCTTGATCCGGAGTAGCTGTCACTTGCTCGCCTATAATATTGAGTTATCTATCCACGTCGTAGCTGGTACCTTGATCCGGAGTAGCTGTCACTTGCTCGCCTATAATATTGAGTTATCTATCCACGTCGTAGCCATGGTACCTTGATCCGGAGTAGCTGTCACTTGCTCGCCTATAATACTGAGTTATCTATCCACGTCGTAGCTGGTACCTTGATCCGGAGTAGCTGTCACTTGCTCGCCTATAATATTGAGTTATCTATCCACGTCGTAGCTGGTACCTTGATCCGGAGTAGCTGTCACTTGCTCGCCTATAATATTGTGTTATCTATCCACGTCGTAGCCGGTACCTTGATCCGGAGTAGCTGTCACTTGCTCGCCTATAATATTGAGTTATCTATCCACGTCGTAGCCGGTACCTTGATCCGGAGTAGCTGTCACTTGCTCGCCTATAATATTGAGTTATCTTCCCTATCGACGTCGTAGCTGGTACCTTGATCCGGAGTAGCTGTCACTTGCTCGCCTATAATATTGAGTTATCTATCCACGTCGTAGCTGGTACCTTGATCCGGAGTAGCTGTCACTTGCTCGCCTATAATATTGAGTTCTCTATCCACGTCGTAGCTGGTACCTTGATCCGGAGCAGCTGTCACTTGCTCGCCTATAATATTGAGTTCTCTATCCACGTCGTAGCTGGTACCTTGATCCGGAGTAGCTGTCACTTGCTCGCCTATAATATTGAGTTCTCTATCCACGTCGTAGCTGGTACCTTGATCCGGAGTAGCTGTCACTTGCTCGCCTATAATATTGAGTTATCTATCCACGTCGTAGCTGGTACCTTGATCCGGAGTAGCTGTCACTTGCTCGCCTATAATATTGAGTTATCTATCCACGTCGCAGCTGGTTCCTTGATCCGGAGTAGCTGTCACTTGCTCGCCTATAATATTGAGTTATCTATCCACGTCGTAGCTGGTACCTTGATCCGGAGTAGCTGTCACTTGCTCGCCTATAATATTGAGTTTTCTTCCCTATCGACGCCGTTGCTGGGGCTCAGTTTGTTGCCAGTGGGCACGAGCAGAAGCGTCACAGACTCGCGATGTTTCTGTGGCGTCGCGACGCTTGTGTGGTTGTTGACGTGCGTCCGCGTCGTGGCGTCCTCGGCGGCGGTCGTGCGTCCGTCTGTAACACAAACATTTTCTTGTCATTTACAACAATTACAACTAAAAGTAATAGTCAAGATATCTTCTCTAGCTCTTCATGACAACTTGGCTGTAGAATGTAGATTGATATTGCTTTTGCTTGGATGAGATTCGCTGTTCGACTTGGATAGGATTACTCAAGGAGGTTGTTTGCTCGAAATATTAAATTAGTTGAGCGCGCGTCTCCCTCACCACTTTTGGACACTTTTCTGTTTTGTGTGTGTGTGTGTTAATGTTTTTGTTTCCTGACGCCACGTAGCCCCAATTGTTTTTCCGATCGAGCTGAAATTTTGCACACATACCAATGTAATTCTAGCTCAGTCTGGGATTGTTTTTGAGCGCTGCCCTCTGATAGATTGATAAATGAAAATGGCCTGTAGCTCACTCGGTTTGACCTTCTGAATCGAAGGTGTCTTAGAAGCAGTCTGAATATAGAGTCTTTAAAATCTATAAATTTAAAGAATTTCGCTCTTTGTGTACGATCGCATTGTTTGCTATCGTTCATTCAATTGAATTAAAGACGCGCATACATTTCATCGAGTAGTGGGGTGGGCACTTGCTCAATGCTAGATCTTCGCGGCCAGCTTGCCCTCCTGTGCCCCCTGAAATTGTGACGGGGATCGGGTGTGGATGATGGACCGGAGCTAAAGCTGAGAGTGGGTGTAACTACACTAACGCAGTAGCGCCAAAAAATACGATTATGAATGTAAATAATTTTTTAATAGGCTCCTATATTTAAAAATAATATAGGGTAGTTTAGAGTGTAGAGTTTAGAATATAGTGTTGAGTATATTCCCATCAAAATAAACCCATTCTTCATTGTCTTCCCCAAACTCGTTATAGTGCAGTACTCTTCATTTTCGAAAAAATCTTCCCCAGTCCTTCTTCAATTAAGGTTCAAAGATTGCATTTTTGTCATTGCTCTCCCCAATGATGTTACCGCGTCTTCGATTTCTTACCGAACTCCTTCCAACATTGCTCATCTCTTTGAATTCTCAAAAATTGCATAGACGTGAGAAGATAGAAAGAATTTCGGTGCGAAGTGTTGCGCGTTTCGGTGCTCGCTCATCAACGCGTTACCATAGATATAGTTGTATTGTGTGATGATTCACTGACTTGACTGTTATGTATGGACTTACGGTGAAACTTTGTATAAGGCGTGATTTGTAACGCAGGTTTATCAGATATGTGATAAAGTTAGTTCACTCTTAGAATATTTCTGTCGTTTTCGTTGTTCACGCCGTTCACGTTAACACTGTCCTGTCAATGGCAAGACTTTCTTCCTTGTATTGAAATTGTATAAATTAGTTCAAATACACAATTTTTAATATTATAAGATATTAGAAAAATTCAATAAAATCGTTTTATTTTCATCTACAGTCGTATTATACATATTGTTTGATTATTATATTGATATTACATGTGTAGGCATAAAATTGTTCACTACAAACTAGACTACAGAAGTATCCACACGGCCGCCATTGCGGATCATTCTTACAGTGAACGAACTTTATCTTGATGTTGGAATGTTCACATAGAATTGTGTTTGATTATTTTATACTAGGAAAACGCTCAGTGTAACGCGTTGATGAGCGAGCACGGGTACGTGCAAATTCTGGAACCGGAAATGCGTACACAACGCACAGAAAACATATACAACCATATTGAATTGATTATGATCAGTGCTCGAAGTAGGAATTAAATAGTGGCGGTATGGTAACATAAGAATACCACGTGGGGGGGGGGGGGGGGGGGGGGTACGATATTAGATGAGGGTCCAGATTCCAGAATTACACTGACAACCATTGTCATGTCATTAGTTAGATTAGTCTTTTACCTTGATGAAACAACTAAATTAAATAATGCATTTTACTTTATCTTGTAGTGGATGTTCATAGTTCATAGTTATGCTTGAAATATGCAGTCAAAAGATAACCATGAAATACGAGTAAATTAGAATATAAAATTACGTTAATGTCCAAGAATATCTGATTTTAAGTATTCCGTTTTTCTGAGAAGTAACAATATGAAATCAAATGTGTAAAGAAGAACCGGTATACCATACCGTCCCATACCGGCCCACTTCGAGCACTGATTATGATATCAACTTAAAAGTAGGTATATGCTTTTCATCGAAACTTTAAAATAGCATCTAAGCACCTGGTTCATAAAGCAAATCAGAATCAATTCAATTGGCACTGGAAAACATTCATTTCGATACTTCATTACTGACAGATATTAAAAATGTCAATAAGTTCAAACGTTCTTAACTGATTGAGATGAAATTTTGTAAAATAAGAGACAATATTGGTCTTAATGATCATGCAAAATATGAGTTTGATCAGAATTATCGAAGACCGTTTTCATTTTTCAGCCTATCAGGAGATATTTATTTAATTTTTAACCAATGAATGGATTTCAAAAAAAAATATGGTGTGCAAACAGAGAAGGTTGGTTTTACATGTGTGCAAAATTTCAGCTCGATCAAAGAAAAACTCTGAGCTGTATAGCCAAAATATGATTTTGATCAGATTTATCGAAGACCAGTTTCATTTTTCAACCTACCATCAGGAGATGTTTATTTAAATTTTAGCCAATTGATAAATTTCAAAAAAATTTGGGGTCTGCAAACAGAAAAGTTTGTCTCTACATGTGTGCAAAATTTCAGCTCGATCGAGGAAAAACTCTAGACATGTACAGCCAAAATATGAGTTTGATCAGATTTGTCGAAGACCATTTTCACTTTTCAACCTATCAGGAGATGTTTATTTAAATTTTAACCAATCAGTAGATTTCAAAAAAATTAGGGTCTGCAACGCCCAGAGAATGTCCAAACACGTGTGCAAAATTTCAGCTCGATCGAAGAAAAACTCTGACCTGTATATCGTCAGTAACAGAAAAAAACAAAAACAAAAAAACAAAAAAAAAAAACAAAAAAAAAAAAAAAAACAGAGGTCCGTGCCAAATAAGCCAAAAGGAGACGCTCGCTTCGCTCGCTCAATTAATATAAAGTAATCTCCGACATATTTTAGCTAATTAGCTAATTCGCGACCAAGTTCAAGCATGTATAGTAGAATTGCACCTTCAGTCAACTCCGTTCCAAAATCCTATTGTTGGTCACACACACCAGTTGTTTTCGATCGTTTTTGCCATAACGGGGAAGAAGGACATGTGGAACTCAGAATAAAGAACGACGAGAGTGTGAATTAAGAGTCTATAACTTGATGAAATCTATGTTTTATGAAGCACAAAAAGGCAGCTAACAGCTTCACCGATTGTCTTCAAATTTTCACAGGTTATAGATACAGAGTACATCTGTGTCTCTAGTGGCCCCAAAGTTTTATTTTTTGTTAGTTATTTCAGGGCAGAGGTGCCAAAAGATCCATGTAGTCCCCATGTTAGCACCTCCTCAACACGAGAATTTTTTAACATTTTTTTATTATTTTTTTGAACCACTAGAGATACAGATTTACTCGTGTTGTCTATGGTGTTTAATTTTAAAGGTAGCGGCCGCCTTTTTATGGTTTTTTCGGTTTTCAATATTTGAATTTAAATAACTTACTTCACAGTAGTATATGGAACATGTAACACACGATTAAATGTCCCAAATGTCACGTACAGACCAGGATTTTCTAGGATTTTTTTTTTACATCGGAATCGAAAATTCAACGAGTACTATTATCGTCTATTAAAAGAATCAATAATCGCTGTGACTTATTTGTACGCTGTTTTCATGATACGAATTTATAACATGAACAGTTTACTCAAATTGACGTGTCTTTATTTAGAAAACTGGATAAAACGAATCGTCTCAGTCAGCAGAAGTATACTGTTCCCATTCTTAGCCAAACCTCGACGTTTAAACTCTTGTATTTGTACTCATTCATTTTGTTTATTTGTCTTGTTTAAATAAGAATCAGTTTCTCTAAGTCTGTTTGAAATAATAACACATAAATAAAACTAATCGATTCAAAACAAAAATCGAAATCGAGAGCGCGTCGAATGTTTTCAAATTTATGAACATCTGCTTACATTATCTTCAATTGATCGCTTCCTTATTTCTTGTAGGTGCTTTTGATCACATGTGTATTCTGACAAACCAATGTTGTGAAAATATAACAATCTACACGCAGATGCGCTTGGCTGCTAACATTTGTAGGAATAAATTAGGAACGCGTCATGTTTTGGGACATTCTGTGGTTGTTTTACCCTCTAGGATCGAGTCGCGAAATGAGAAACGTCACTTTCTACTTGTCACCGCTGTAATGGTGACATCGTGAACATGAACGAACATGTTTGTCACACCCCGTGAGACTTACGCATGCGCAGAAGTGCGTTTTAATAGGCCGATGTAAGATGAAGTTTGAAATCAATATTTGTTTGGAATAATTTATGTCAGGCCCGAGGCTGATCCGATCAGTTATGAATAGTGTCATATTGAGATACAGATACATTTGGAAGATTACATATAATATTACAACATCAAGTCATGTTTGTCTATCGTATCACAATTGATCGCCTATCGTAAAATTGATAACTAAAGCGAGCTTACGTGACTAGGACTCTTTGGCTCTATTTTTGCCTGTACTGCCAAATCAAACTGTTTAACCACACAATCTGACAGTTTGTACACCCAAAGGGTCTTTCAATACTCTGTTAACTTTTAAAACGTTGATTAGGAATGTATTGTCATGGCAACAACTAATTGAAATACAGAGTTGTGAACTAACTAACTGTTAACATTGAGACTTTAGTCGAGTATTGAAAGACCGGCCCTAAATGTGATAAGAGTCGGGCGTACATTATTGTTTTGAGTTATCGAACCTGTGATTGTTTCAAAGCTTAAACTGAAACCTTTGATCCATCCACTTCAAATTTTGCATGATCATCGGAACCAACATTTTTGGTGTTTTAGTAAATTTTCAGTCTAATCATTTTACGCACATTTTTACGTGTTTGATGGGGCGATGCCAAGCTAGGACGACAGGATCGGCCACTTTGGCGCTAGCGTCGAGGCTGTGCTTTTCAAATCAACGTATTTCTTACCCCACACTCCGTATTTTCATGTTATATTATAAGAATTAATGTTGATATTTGGTTATTTACCGAAAGAGTGGATAATTATTAGAAATGATAGTGTAATAACAATATTTTGATCATATAATGACAGCTCACAGAAATATTTTTGTTTCCAGTGCTTTCTTGAACTGACTCACGGCACAATGGAATTTTGTAACTTTCTATTAAAACAATTGAGAGGGTGTCGCTTCAGATTGAAATCGAATTTGCTTAAGATATTGCACTATCTTCTTATTTTTACACGTTTTATTATACTAGAGTAAAAAATATATGTATCTAAACAGTAAGTACATCTTCTTACGCCTGTCAAAATAAAGTTTCGCGAGTTTTAATTTTGAGTGGCACGAACAGCTTACTTCAAAGCTTACTTCACACTTCTTACTCACTCCCGATGGCAGCGCTGCAGCACAATAGCGGGAAAAAGTTTGGCTAGTGCCCTATATTTGAGATATTTTTTTATCACTGCATCTTAGACGCATCTCGTTTCAGGTTTTCCAAGGTGTGTAGAGCAGAAACTTGCAAACGCATATCAATTTGCATGCAATACGAAGGCTCGCTCATCAACGCGTTACACAGAGCGTTTTCCTAACTGCCAAGTGATGGCAGTGATTTTACATAATATATAGGTCACGGAATTGTTATACCTAAATACAATTTATGAACATAACAATTCCTGCAAAAACATTGCATGATACCTATTTGTATTTATAAAGATAGGGAACAAGAATGTCATAGTTATTTAAATCTCGTTGGAGTATTTTAATCCAGGGGATATTCGCATACTTTCTCGTGCTGAGTAATTTTCCTCTCGAGCGGAGAATTCTAAAATGTTCTGAGGGAATCTTCCCGTTTAATCTTGTTTACTTATTTTCCAAGATTTTAATACTATGTTCCAAGACGGAAGCACGTCGGATTTATAAACGCTGAAGCATGATTAAATTAGACCCAGCAGTAAAACAGTTTATTAAATTAGACTGCAGTCTAATTTTACTGGCAGAGAGTTCACTTCGGAAGACTTAAAAGATGTGAAAATATTTTGATTATTTATTCATGTAACCGTAACTCAAACTTCGTTTGGTTACTTTGGGAGACCAAAGCAAGATCCGTGTTCTTTTATTGCTTATCAAATGAATGCTTTCTTTATAAGAAAACTTTGAGTACAATCGTCGACGATTCAGTTATTTCAGTTATACTGCTGAAACTTTTAAGAACTTGCAATGGAAGTTAAAAGGCGAACAAGTTGAGAAAAAGAGAGATCTAATGGAGCGATGCCAAATGGTGGAATAAAAATTCTCTTCGTCGAAAATAACGTAAAATAAAAGTTTTATTATATGCCAGTGACTTTATAATATCGATAAAAATAAGTGGCGAGTTTTATCAGCAACTTGAGTTTTATTGGTGACAATCTGAAGCGAACAGCTGACAGCTCATAAGAGACATGTGATTGACTACCGGGGCTAGCTCTCCTGCTCGTGGTATGCCATGATTTGAAGGGTACAGGGGAAGAACGCTATAAGTCACACTTGGATTAAACTGATAAACGAAGTTTTATCTTAAAACATGTCTAGGTATCTTCCATACAGATCGATATTTCAATTGCTTTTTTCAAGACTTTGGATCAATCTTTTCTAAAAACCGAGATTATATTTTAGCGTCCTTCCCTTGTACCCTTCATTTATTAGAATTATAAATAACGTTACAATCTTCTACAATGTTCTGCAAAGTGATCAAGGTTTTCCAATCTCATACTCAACAATAATATTATTTTCATTGATTGTTCATATGAAAGCAAATAATATAGGTAATATTCCAATTACTTTTTCTTCTAGATATAGGTAATCGAGAAAGAAACAATATTATTATAATAGAAACCATTCCATCTTCCTATATTCAAGTTCCAATGAAATACAGTTCAAAATAAATTGTAAAATGTATACCTAAGAGTGAAAATCCGACGCAAAATGAAAAACGATGCAACTGTACAAAGAATCATTTCTCATTTTCACAATTCATAATGCGTACTAAACTTTAGCATCAGTAATAATCCTCTTCGTAAATGATACTATTTGTTTCGAACATTCCTGATAAACTCTCCCGGTACAGAACAGGTTTGGCTCTGAACTTGTATTCTGGAAGTCCGGATACGATTCCGTGGCCGCCCTTCATGACTGTTTTCAGTTGTTTTAGTGGCAAATGAAGGGAAGTTATTTTACAACAAATTGTCGACAAACAATATCCCACCCGCGTGTACCTACATTGTAGAACGAGACAAAGAAGGAATGAACAAAAAC
This sequence comes from Leuctra nigra, assembly GCA_934045905.1. Lineage (NCBI taxonomy): Eukaryota > Metazoa > Arthropoda > Insecta > Plecoptera > Leuctridae > Leuctra > Leuctra nigra. Next base: position 7,648,016 of record OW203767.1, read on the forward strand.
TCACCCGCTCGTTTATCGTCGATCTGCGGCTGGGTTCTCTGCATCATGCTAGCACATCGGTTCGGGAGCAACTGGATGAACTCGTGACGTATGTTCGAGTTCAACCAGCCGTAGACGATGGGATTCGACACCGCCGAAGACATCGCCAGCAGGTGGCAGACCGCGAGCACCACGTATAAGTCGTGGGCAGATACGTCGGACACCGAGGTGACGTCGGCGATGGCGGAGAAGATACCTGCAGAAGGCGGGAAAGTGGGGATTAAAGGGGGTAGACGTTGTTACGACACATCGCCAGCAGGTGGCATACAGCGAGCACCACGTATAAGTCGTGGGCAGACACGTCGGTCACGGAGGTGACGTCGGCGATAGCGGAGAAGAAATCTGCAAAAGGCGGGAAATTTGGGATACGAATGGCTGAGTGGTAACGCTCTGAACTTGTATTCCGGAGACCCGGGTTCGAGTCCCGCGGCCGTCCTTCCTGACTGTTTTTTTTCGTGGTATTCCCTCAGTCGACAGGCAAATGCTGGGAAGGTACCCTACTATAATAGGCCACGAACGCCTCCTTCCCACCTTCCATCCTTACCTACTCTTCACCATCATCTCCCAATCATCATCATCATAATCATTCATCCGTCGCCATTTGCCTCGCTGCAGAACGGTGCGACGTTAAGCCCCAGACAAAAAGGGGTTAGATGAGGTTTCAGGTCGTTTAAGTCCCGAAGGTCTGTTTAAATTTGATTCGACGACACTTGATCGCCGATTCAACACTAATATTGACGGTCTTTTCACTCTGATAGGTCCAAACAACAATGATCCAAGGAATCGTTTGAAGTGACGTCGAGTGGAAGGGAAAGTTCTCTCTTGACTCGAGGTGTACAAACACCGGAAATTGTCTCCACTTCAAGTGACTGAGTCCAAGTGATTGAAATCTAAATAAATTGAGATCAAGATTTAGAAAAGCACGGGAATCGAGAGAGAAAGGAATAGAAAGAGTCCTTATGTAAATCTTGAGCAATTGCGCAGAGTGCGTATTCTCTACTCGCTCCAATTACTAGTATATTAAATTGTTAATAATTTTATTTCCGCAAGGATTTTAATATTTCTGAGAGTTTTGAAGAATGTGTTCACATGATTGTAGTTCGGTTTGACATTTGTGGAATTCATAAGTCTCTATTTCGTTGTACATTTTTTAATATTTTGAATTTTGGGATTAAAAACAAAAATTTGCTATTTGACTCTTTAACACCTGTTGAAGAATGAGGAGATGGAATACTTCACTACCTGTTGAACAAAGAGGATGGATGGGGGGTTACGCTGCCTCTTGAAGAAAATAGATGATTGTACGCACTATACACTACCTGTTGACTACCTGTATACACTACTGTTGAACAAAGAGGATGGATGGGGGTTTACGCTGCCTCTTGAAGAAAATAGATGATTGTACGCACTATACACTACCTGTTGACTACCTGTATACACTACTGTTTAACAAAGAGGATGGATGGGGGGTTACGCTGCCTCTTGAAGAAAATAGATGATTATACGCACTATACACTACCTGTTGACTACCTGTATACACTACTGTTGAACAAAGAGGATGGATGGGGGTTTACGCTGCCTCTTGAAGAAAATAGATGATTATACGCACTATACACTACCTGTTGACTACCTGTATACACTACTGTTGAACAAAGAGGATGGATGGGGGGTTACGCTGCCTCTTGAAGAATATAGATGATTGTACGCACTATACACTACCTGTTGACTACCTGTATACACTACTGTTGAACAAAGAGGATGGATGGGGGGTTACGCTGCCTCTTGAAGAATATAGATGATTGTACGCACTATACACTACCTGTTGACTACCTGTATACACTACTGTTTAACAAAGAGGATGGATGGGGGGTTACGCTGCCTCTTGAAGAAAATAGATGATTATACGCACTATACACTACCTGTTGACTACCTGTATACACTACTGTTGAACAAAGAGGATGGATGGGGGTTTACGCTGCCTCTTGAAGAAAATAGATGATTGTACGCACTATACACTACCTGTTGACTACCTGTATACACTACTGTTGAACAAAGAGGATGGATGGGGGTTTACGCTGCCTCTTGAAGAAAATAGATGATTATACGCACTATACACTACCTGTTGACTACCTGTATACACTACTGTTGAACAAAGAGGATGGATGGGGGGTTACGCTGCCTCTTGAAGAAAATAGATGATTATACGCACTATACACTACCTGTTGACTACCTGTATACACTACTGTTGAACAAAGAGGATGGATGGGGGGTTACGCTGCCTCTTGAAGAATATAGATGATTGTACATTACACTATACCTGTTGGAGAAAAGAGGTGGATTGAATATTCCACGAATGCACATAGAGTATATTTCCTTCCCGCTGACTTAGAATCTCGGAGCTTTTGATCAACACGAGTTGCTATTCCTCTGAAACCACTTCGCGTCTCGACAAAGCGTTTTCCGGCTTCCATGAAAGTGGCCACGTCGGATCATGTTGATGTTTGAGCTCGCGATGTGACGCCGGAAGTTAAGTCGTCTGGAAGGAGACGTTTCTTCGCGCTCCGTGAAGCGTCGAGACCCGGAAATAATAGGCGAGTCATTTACATTGGTATTCACACGTCACTGTCGACTTGCGTCAAGTCCGAAGGGCGCCATAGAATATTTCCGGGTGTTTGAGGGCATCTGAGGGTCAGGTGAGCAGAGCCATTTTTTATATCAACTTTTGTCGTGTTTTTGAAGTATTTTAGAGACAACATCATAAACCTACTGCGCATGCCCGGAAATTTCAAGTTTGATGTGCACTTAGGGCGTGAAAGCTGTTCTGTATGCTCCCCTCTCATTGGCTGAGGAGCGTAATTCAAAAGAAAATCCACCATTATCTCGTACATTGACGTGGAAATGTCCCGATATTATATTTTATTCGTAATAAATGGTTTTGTTTACATCTAAGAACAAGTTGTTCAAATAATTTCCATTTAGTCAATGCCGTACAGAATTGAATTTATACCGAATGAAATGAGATGGATACAGACTATGCGTAGAGACTGCAGGTAGATTGAACCATACCCAGTAGGCATTGCGCGCCGATCTTTCTCCCACCAGAGTGCTCTGATAGTTCATGATGTTGTCCGCATTGCTCCACCTATATTCTCTGCGCATGCGTATGACTCACCTATCGGCAGCCAGCTGCATGCGAAGAGCACTGCGATGCCGGAGAGCAGTATCGTGGTGCGGCGATTGCGTTCGATCTCCTTGCGCGCGCGCTTGGAGTCCTGCGTGTCGTGTCTCGACTGCGCATGTGCGTGCAGGTACGCGGCGATGCGTGCGTGCACCACGACCACTACAAGCGCGGGAATGACGGCTTGGAGAAGCAACACGCAGATGCCGTACGTGAGTTTAGCCTCGCGGGACGGCCATTTCTCGATGCAGATCTCGTAGATGACGACGCGGTGGAAGCTGAAGTGGTCCAGTGTCTGTGGAACAAGAGAATGTATCATGTATCATGTAGACATTGACTTAACTCTATAGGGATGGGCTACTGGTATTCATGGTTTGCATGAGTTTCTTTTGTTTTTCATTTAGTATACAAATATGGCCACTCAATAGTACAATTTAAAACAAAGTTTCAATCAAAGTCAATAAAATAGCTTTTTTATATTGTTGAGTGACCATCTTAGTATACTAATCTAGAACAAAAGAAGTTCGTGCAAACTATGAATACGCAGAGGTAGTTCAGAATGTTTGAGCAGCCAGAGTCTGTTCTTCAGTCTACTCAAAGTCTACTCACTCTATGATCTCGCAGTTTATACACATCGAGGATTTCCTACAAATCATTTCCTCTAAATACCTCCTACACTCAGATAAAAAATGCTACTACAGCGTTTCTTTTATTTACATTTTGAACTATTTTTTAAAAAAATACCTACTTTATAATAATAATAATTAAAATGTACCTATCATATCGAAAAAATTCTTATGTATATTGTTGAACATAATACTTTGGAGAGAATAATGTTAGTACTTCGTGTTATTTAAAAAAGAAAAGCTAATTTCATATTGCTTTTTAGATTTCCTGAAAAATTCCAGTCACGACCCACTTTAAAAATCATATTGTGGATCTGTGTCACATTTCCCTGCATTCCGGTAAAATGACCCATTGCGTTATCGCGAGACGGCGCACATTGTCTAGACATCAACGACAGTGTATCATATCCCGAACAAGAGCGACTGTCAATGAATGATGCATCCTGACATGGCAAAGCAACGGTCAACATGTCGTATAGAACCTGGACACTGCAGGGCTGTGCTGATAGCGACGTAGCAAATGGCACGGATAAATAAGTGAAAGGGTCCGAGAAATGTAGTGGAGAAAGGAAATGTTACGGAAAAAAGAGTAGAATGCCCATAAAATGTGAAAATGGCCCGTAAAAGGAACGTTTCGGGATGCTCGTGCAGCCAGGCGTCCAGTTACTTATAAGCATAGCTATAAGTTCAGTTTTTCTTAGTATATTGAAAAAAATATTATCGTGTTTCCCAACGTAAATTTGTATGCATAAAAAAGTCCACAATCATTCAATGTCTCGAACTCTGAAATAATGAGTTTTCAACCATGATGTTGTTGTAAAATTTTCTAGTCTTGGTATAATTTCCGATTTTGAGGAGATTGATACCTGTAATTTTCTTCGAGTTTCAGATGGTTTGCAAGCATTAGTAAACACTGTAACTGTTTTACTCTGCTGTACTACAATATGATTAGAGAATGTGACAGATATAACTTAAAATATATCGCATCCTAAATAAGCGGTTCGATTAAAAGGGATTGGGGGCGAGCGGTTCGATTAAAAGGGATTGGGGGCGAGGACGCTAATACCATGTATTTCGTTGTCGTTCGTTTTGGTGCAATATTTGGTGGAAAGACAATTATCCAAAGAATATTTTGCCTGGAATAAATACGTGTTTTAGTTTCAGTGCAAACGTTTTGTTAAAATGTAGACAATTAATTCATTTAATGCGCATTAATGGTCAATTAATGGTCCGACTACCAAGTGATTGTTGCTCCACAAAAGATTAATCGTACCTCGTGAATTAGCAAAAACTCAGTAACAACCGAAATGCACGAAAAGTAAAACCTTGCGGTGGATTTAGACGATTTGTATGTCATTATGTCACCAAGTTGTTCGATAGGTGTGCGCAGAATTGGGGACGTACGATATTATAAATTGAATTTATGCTTAAATCTCAATTATCTCAAAACTACAAAAATTTACTTCCACTCTATAAACTAGCCTTTCTTCATAAAACATTATGTATATTACTCGCTGTAACCCATCACTTGTGAACATCATCTCCTGTAATCTTCACATTTCCTCTCAACTTATGTAGTCATATTCTCAACTCTTTCATTTTCATATCAACCTTTGTAAGACGAGAATCGCGCCTTAACAAGCCTCGCCAAGAATATCGAATAACACACGAATCTGTACACTTTGATGTTCGCAGGTGAAGTTTATGTTAATATGAAGATCAATGATGAGATGTTGCTCGTGCGTCTCTGGTTATTCAGTCTCAATTCACAATTTGTCACAGACAAGGCGATGCAAAGCTCGGGCGATGTTTCTGCCGCTAGGTGGCGCTGCGATCGGGTGTTGCAATCAGTTGAAATCACAACTGGCGGCGTCCTTGTGACGTATTGTGTTTTTAGTCAATTGTTTGATATTTTTGTAATTATACAATCAATTGTTGCGATTCACGATGTCATAGGTAATCCAAAAGATGAGAAATTAATCGAACATAACCTTCCATTAATAGGTGTTGTAATGCATTAAACCTTTTATGAATAACCGCCCATTTCTTTGACTGTTGACCCTTTTACACGGTTAAATTTTCTGTCAAATCATTTGATCAATTATTTGCTTCAGAGAAATTTGACCGTGTAAACAACCGAACTTTGATAAACGAATTATTATGGCCCACGGTGTTTGCGCGGCTCCTAGTTGCTTGCTGCTTTCGCTCGGTCTAGAAATGACGTCACATCGAGAAACCCCTTTTCAGAGGCAAATCTAGTGGAGCGGTCGCTCCACCCAGCCAAGTCGTACCGTACACTCACACTCACTCAACATACCGTAAATGCCTAATAAACTGAGGAGCAGACCAACCACTTTTACTGTAAGCAACAACATGGCATTTTCGGCCTACTGGATCTTAACATTGGAAAATCTCACATTGTTGCAAAATATCTTAATTTCGAGCTATGGCCCACCCCACCCCATATACCAAATTTGGGAACAACAGGTTATGCCATTTGCGAGCAAGAGAGCCGTGAAAACAGTGAAATTACACACCTTTTTAAAAGGTATCTTCTTCTTCTTCTTCTTCCGCTTCTTCAGATATCAGGAAACGTTGCTGTCACCGCCACAGCCTAAACGGCTGAGCCGATCGATCTGAAATTTTTACCACATATGCACTTTTGGCGTCTGATGATACCTTGCCCATACGAATTTTTTGTGCCGCCATTTTGAAACCGGAAGTGACGTCATATCTTAAAAACGGATGGAGCTATTGGGACGAAACTAGCGCCAAACGATTCGGATGGTCTTCTTAATGAAATATCAATAGTCTAAATAGAAATGTACTTTTACCGAAACCGGAAATGACGTCATAAAAATGTCAAATCTGACTAAAATCATTTTTTATAACAATAACAACATATTCAGAAGGCTTATAAATGTTACATAACATTTTATAGCCACAAATTTTAGGTTGCAGTGAAGTCAGCCGCCATTTTGAAAACCGGAAGTGATGCCATAACTCGAGAACGGCTGGACCAATTGGAACGAAACTTGCGCCACAATATATACAATATACAATATATTGTGCCACAATATATGTTACAAGTTGTAAGAATAAACTAAAAAAAGAAATGATATCCCCATAAAAAACACTCCGTGTAAAAATACCAGCCAAGTCTCTTCAACTTAAAAAAAATAGAAGAAATCTAAAAATTCAGCACTGAAAAGTAGTGATATCAAAAAATTGGCCAAGTCAAAACTTTTCAAAAATTACTTGGCGCATCGTTTTTCTAGGGGATTATAGATATATTTTATGCATAGATGAGTATATTTGATTACCGAACTACTTCTATACTATTTATATGCACGATGCGCCAAGTAATTTTTGAAAAGTTTTGACTTGGCCAATTTTTTGATATCACTACTTTTCAGTGCTGAATTTTAGATTTCTTCTATTTTTTTTAAGTTGAAGAGACTTGTCTGGTATTTTTACACGGAGTGTTTTTTATGGGGATTCCTGTTACTGGACCACCTTAGCAACCAACTTATATAAACACCTTGATTATGGCCTTTCATTAATTCCATTATAATATGGAACATTTTCTGTCAAAGATTAGAAGCAAAGATGTGATCGAACAATTTGACAGATAATTTTAACGTATAATTGGGACTTTTCTTGTATTTATTACATCTTTAATATAAATTATTTCGCTACCACTTCGTTTAACTATAACCAATTTGTCGCCGACAGCTAAAGACAGCTATGTGGCAATCTCTGATAGTCAGCCAGCTATCGGGGAAAATGGGTCTGAATCGCCCAATACTCGGAGACAGCTGGCTTTCGATTTCACGCAGCTGTTACGTCATCTTCACGCCTGATCGCTGATATTACATATAAGAGAAAGAACCACTCAATTCAGGACGCAATGTAATTCCGAACTTCTTTTTATTCTCCACTGGGAAATTTAGGAAATGGAAAGTATTAAACAAGTTTGGAAAAACGTCGCATAAGTAATCTACGACGTCAATTCTCCTGAGATGGTGAAACTGTCAGTTAAAATGCTTTTTGGTAGGTGCCTAATGAAGCAGTTTATTTCAGCTTTCTTATGTGAAATATAATTGTTATGGCGTAAAAAGCGAATATCATTGATGTATTGTTCAAAGTGTTAAGAGGGCTGGGTAGTGAGTTTGACCTTGACGAGTTTTTTAATCGATTTTTATCATTATCTTTTTCCAGTGTAATTGTTAACAAAATAGGGCTATGGACGTGAATTCAGAACAGTTCAATGAAAATAATTCCATAGTTTGGAATTGTTTATTAGATATACTTTGTCCTACAGGTGTTTAGCACCCGAAAATTTAGTAATTTTCGGGTTCTAAACACCTGTTGGACACAATAAAACTAATAGCTTATTCCAAACTATGAAATTATTTTCATTGAACTGTTCTGAATTCACGTCCATAGCCCTATTTTGTTAACAATTACACTGGAAAAAGATATTGATAAAAATCGATTAAAAAACTCGTCAAGGCCACGCTCACTACCAAGCCCTCTTAAGAGTACAGAATCAGTTCAATTGTTCAATTTATTTTCAGTTTATTTTCAATTCTTGGTGATGTATTATTGTAAACAATAATTTTCTTTAATACTAATTGCAGAACAAGTACCAATGAATACTAGGAAAATGCCCTGACCATTTCGTGTCAATGTGCAAAAACGCGAACCGAACCTAAATTCCCAAACACATAAACTAATGTGCAAATAAAAGCGACACAATCCAGCACTAAATAAAGCCTACTAAATTATCTTCATTGCAACTTTGTAACTCCGCCTATGCACTCTGCAGGGAAAACAAACGCAAATAATTTGCGAGTGATCAAGTTGCGGTGAATTCATTTATTCTTCTACTGATCAATTTTTTATGTACTTCAAAATAAACTTAGGCAGGTAAACAGTTATTAAGGTGGATGGATCGATCGATATCATAGTCTCAGATTTTCATAATTTTGTGTGTACTTATTGATAACCATTTTCATTTATTTTTATTTTTCAAAATGGTACAGAGAGTGTGTTCACACAGTGTTTACATATTTGTTTGATATATACCCCAATAAGTCACGAAGACTTGTGTCGGGGCATATTTTACATGGATAACACATGGACATTTTACATGGATTTATATAATATACCAGAGACATTATTATACGGAATGTAATATATAGCTGAACGATTACTAAATACTAAATACTAATACTAAATATACATTGTCAGTTATTAATCAGTAAAATGAAAATTTAAAAAAGAATATTTGTTGATACTCAACTTGATGCTATGTCATACCATGTTATACCGTGAACAATATTGTACAGAACATTATACCATGTTATATCGTCATGTTTCTAATCATAGTCATAATACATCCACTAGGTACATTATATATGGAATACAAGATACTGAATATAATATGCATGTTGCAGTATTACTGAATACTAAATATTAATAATTGTCCGTTATTAACTATTTCTAAAATAAAAATAAAATAAATACAAAATAATAAATATAAAATAAAAATAAAAACCTCTGATGATACCTAGGTATCATGCCATACACAATCCCTGAAAAAATTGAACACTTCTCGTGTCTAGTTTCCGAGATAATTTGAGTTTTCTCCCCCATGTTATCTTATGGCAGCCAAGTAAAATCGTGTCATTTTTAAGCTAAAATGGAGTTCTAATCTTTTTGTATCGTTAGATTAAAACAAAACACAAAAAACAAAAAACTTTTTTCCTGGTAGACATATGGACATACTATCAGGAAAAAAAATTGAAAACAATACCAACGTGTGCTATTTTAAAAGTTATTAACTAAATTCGAAATGTTTTCCTATACCTCCCATGCTAAGGTTTTGATCATTCTCAAAAGACATATCGAGTGATCGCGCCACTTAACATGGGAGGTATAGGGAAATCATTTCGAATTTGGTTAATAACTTTTAAAATAGCGCACGTTGGTATTGTTTTAAATTTTTTCCTGATAGTATGTCCATATGTCTACCAGAAAAAAGTTTTTTGTTAAAATCTAACGATACAAAAAGATTAGAATTCCATTTTAGCTTAAAAATTACACGATTTTACTTGGCTGCCATAAGATAACATGGGGGAGAAAACTCAAATTATCTCAGAAACTAGACACGAGAAGTGTTTAATTTTTTCAGGGATTGTGTATGGCATGGTTATCAAAAAGTACACACAAAATTATGAAGATCTGAGACTATGATATCGATCGACCCAGCCACCTTAAGCCTTGCTGACCGATTTGGCTGCAAATGTATAAAATATTATATAATGTTCTTGATGTATTAAAATTTCAAAGTCGGAACAATCGGAACACATAGAGTTCAGAATATAGTATTGAGTATATTCCTATAAAAATAAACCCATTCTTCATTGTCCTCTCCAAACTCATAACAGTCCCGTACTCTTCATTTTCAAAAGAATCTTCCATAGTTCTTCTCTAATTACGGTTCAAAGATAGCATTTTTGTCATTGTTCTCCCCAATGATGTTACCGTCACATGCGAGCTGACTTTCTTAAATTGCCTTTAACAAAATCATACCATTTTAAAGTATAATTGCTGAATACTAACTTATTTCTTATTTCGTCAAATGGTCGCCACCAATAGTTCGAGTCCGCACAACAACCAAAATAACGAGGTGCCATCACCACTGAACCCACTAATAAATAACACTTTTTCTTCAACTAATCTCTGAAGCCGTCATCTCGTGAGAAAAAGTCCGTGTATCTCTGCGATCTCCATCCAGCAACTCCACCCCCGATCAGCGCGATCCCAGAGCCTTCTGGTTCAACTCCGGAGTGGTCTCATTGTGAATTAATGAGTTCTTCAACTGGGGCAATTCTAGGAATCGACTGCACTTATTAAAACAGACCGATGATTGAAATACAAGACTTAGTTGAACTTTTTTCATACAAAAGAAACTTTGTAAAAAGAGTTGCTAATAAATTGAAGGCATGACCCTAATATGAGAAGCTTTCAATCATTACACAATATCAAGATACTGGAAAACTTGTATACGCTCTAATTGTAAAATAAAACGTAAACGTAACTACGTATCCAGTTCAAACATCAGAAGAGAACAAAGATCGTACCTAAACCATTTGGAAAGCACAGTGTAAGAAATCCGTGAGTACATTTTTGGAGTTTTACACATGAAACGTGAATGAACGCAAAGTTATGCTTTGTGAAAAATTAACATCAGGATTTTAACAAGATTTCACATTTACTTTATTAAAAAGAGCATATTTTAATTGAAATTGATCCCTTTATTTGCTCTTCAAATATTTTTCAATATATATTTTTTTCGTGTTTTAAAAATGTTTACTATTAGTTTGGTGATTATTGCCCAATAGTAACAACTGAAAAACAGGCGGTGTAACGAAACTGTGGGTTAATTTCATCTTTTTCAATCAGATTGAAGTTCCTGAATAGCAGATTCGCGCCAATTTATCAAAAATTATGCTAACCATTAACATTTACTTAGTTATAAAAGATTAGTTATATATCAGAGCAGTTGGCTATGATCAGAGTATCTTCCTTTGTATTTCAAGTAGGTAATTTGGAGAAGCAAATAAAGTCACTGGATTTGATGGATGGATGGACGGCATTGGTGGATTTGATTGGTGGAGAGTAGGCGGTGAAATGGTGAACTCTTCTATTAGGAAAGCCGCAAAAATCCTCAGACATGACAGTTTTTCCCGACAAAATGTTCCATAATGTTAGAATTTTATTTTTATGAATAGAACTTTTAAATTTCTCGGGTGATAATAAGTGTGCAATTGTTTGTGATATTAAAATTTCACGAGACCTAATGAATAAGATGATTCTTAGCGACATCGATTCGTCGTAGTCTTGAATGAAAAATGTCTAAACGTCACATCTTCCTTAAAACAAGCATTTAATTTTAATGTTGTGTGTTGTTGGAAGAGTGTTCGTTGTTTACATCGAGGGGTAGTTTCCTCCCTCCATTAAACTTGTTGACTGCTCGTCTAAACACGTAATTAAGCTCTGTTTGTTTAGGTTTTAATAATCCGATCATCAGTACGGGCAGAGTGACTCGCGAAGATTTATCTAACACATCTGTTTGAATCGTAGTCTATTATAATGTGAGATATTAGCTATAAATTCTATGTTTGTTTTTCTCTGTGGTTTGTTTACTCAGTTAGCTACGACTCTTGTCAGAAACAGATCCCATCTAGATCAGGTGTTCCACAAGCGAAATGAACTTACTTCATTAATAAGGTGAAGAACTTACAATCTGTGCTCCGGTGGATTTCGCAATTTATAATGTTCGTGTCGCTTAAAACAGATAGTATCGTGGGTCAACTCAGAAAGTCACTCACTCACATTTTGTATTTCTGGTATAATTGAGGTGATGGTATAATCATATTACTGTTGAGTATCGCTACGTCATGGGTAGAACTAAATTCACTTTCCAAGAAAGTACTTGGGGAAGTACTTGGGCTGCGAATGTACCCCTGCATATCTTAATGCACACAATAGTCCCTTAATTAACATAATGAAAGCTTGCCAACGTCTGTTTACACGGTTCATTCATTCAATTGATTGAATTCAACCTTATTGTTCAATGATTGTGACCGTGTATATTCGAAATTGAAGCAAAATAATTGAGTTAATTGCTTACTTGAATACATCTTATATAGAACAAAGAAGGATATGAACATTTACTAAACTCAATAACTCAGAGGTAGAAGGGCGAAAGTCAATTGTCTCGATTTTGCGTTGCACAATTTTGAAATGTATTTGTCATACGTCAAATACAGTTATATTTAACTATTCTTTTACACATTGACTCATGTCACTATTGCAAATATAATTGGATCACGGTGGATTGGATGAACCCAGAAGCAGTGGCTTCATTGAAATGGACGTCCGCCCTTCTACATTTGAGGTACCTACAAAAATGTTTGTGGATTTCGCTCTGTTTTGGTGTTTGTACAGAGTTAGTGAAACTACACTAATTACTTCAATAGCGTTTATGCTCTCTTATGTCATACTGGAAGCGACATTTGAGAATGTAATGAAGCTGGTAAATATTACCAAAATGACGTGTTGGACGATTACTATCACTTCGATAAATGCGACAAGAGATATTTAAGAAACGAAGAGTAATTTCACATAATATCAATGCACCGAATCAATACTAGTTCTTGTGCTTTGTACTCTTTTATTATTTATGATTCGACGTAGCATATTGCATCAACGAAAGAAGTTCGCGTAAAAGTGTTGCATCATTGGAAGTAACATTGATATGATAAGTTCTTGTGTCTCCTGAATAATAGCTAATTGATTTTCACTTGAACATATTGAACTTGGTGGGAAGTCTTTTGTAATCGGAGCCAGGTTCACAAAAAGATGGGCTTGTCATCTTCATAACAATATGCAGACTTATAGGTTTTTGAGGGCTGAATTTCTCCCATTAAAATATTGGAAAAAATTCACCATTGTGCAAAATCCATTTCCTTGATAGTTATGACAAAGTATCGACTTGAAAATGAAAGGAGAACTTGTATTATTATACAAATATAATATATTTTCCGATAGCTAGTGAAGTATTCATTCCGAAAAGTATCCAATTTAGAAACCGTCCAAATCATATACAACCATCCTCATTTGAAAAGCACTGTTTAAAATAACTGTCTATTCAAGCGTAAAATTGAATAGTACTTGTTCTAAAAGCAGTGCAATGGACGTCTATTTACACGGAGCGTTTATTGAGTGCCATGATAATGTTTACCTGATAGTAGCAGACCGGCAACGCAGCGAGAATAGACAACACCCAGATGAGAACTATCGAGAGCACGACTCTCTTGCGTGCGCTCTTCACGTCTTGACTGCATCGTCTCACGATTGTGAAGTATCTATCCAGGGCGATCACGGTGATAGTTCCAATAGACACCATGATGTTGGTGCCTTGGACCAGTGGGACTAGCTTGCAGAGCGCCAATCCCAGTGTCCAGTGGCGTCTGTGGAAGAGTAACAAGCTGTGATAGTTCCAATAGACACCATGATGTTGGTGCCTTGGACCAGTGGGACTAGCTTGCAGAGCGCCAATCCCAGTGTCCAGTGGCGTCTGTGGAAGAGTAACAAGCTGTGATAGTTCCAATAGACACCATGATGTTGGTGCCTTGGACCAGTGGAACCAACTTGCAGAGCGCCAATCCCAGTGTCCAGTGGCGTCTGTGGAAGAGTAACAAGCTGTGATAGTTCCAATAGACACCATGATGTTGGTGCCTTGGACCAGTGGGACTAGCTTGCAGAGCGCCAATCCCAGTGTCCAGTGGCGTCTGTGGAAGAGTAACAAGCTGTGATAGTTCCAATAGACACCGTGATGTTAGTGCCTTGAACCAGTGGAACCAACTTGCAGAGCGCTAATCCCAGTGTCCAGTGGCGTCTGTGGACGAACAACAAGCTGTGATAGTTCCAATATACACAATGATGAGAATGTGGGTTTCTGTGGAATACTTCCATGGAGTCAGGATGATAGGAAGGGATGGCGTTGTGAAAAATGTCCGACCGAACCGGGGCTCGAACCCGGGACCTCTCATTTGCCGGGCGAGAGCTCTACAAATTGGTAAAGCTCATTGGTTGAGCTCTCGTCCGGCAAGTGAGAGGTCCCGGGTTCGAGCCCCGGTCCGGTCGGATATTTTCACAACGCACATCCCATCATCCTGAGACCATTATGTTGTAGAGTCAATCCTAGTGTCAGTGGCGTCTGTGGAATAATGTTTTTAACCTGCATCTTTATGCCCACGTTTTCGTTAGTCTTACACAGTTACAGTTCTGTAGCGCCTTGTTTTCGAAGTATATTTTTGTAGAGGTTTCTTTCATTTTGACATCATATTCTAAGATTTTAACTTTCATTGTTGGAATTTTTTGTTCGACATTACCTGAGAAGCATCGATTAATATTTTTGATCAAGATTTTTTTTTTGCTTTTTGCATCATATTTCAAGTAATTTTCTCTTTGTCTTGGTTAGACATTGAACTGTTAATTACCTAAGGAGCGTGACGACTTATACATATTTTTTTCAAAAGATAACTTGCTTTTTTGCAACACACTTTTGCATTTTACTTATTTAAGCTCGACATTTGACTGCACATTACCTGAGTAGCATGACGAGCGTGAACGGCATACAGATGACGCACAGCGTGATGTCCGAGAGTGTCAGATTGACGATGTACAGATTCCTCGCCGTGTGCATCTGGGTCCTCCGCGCGACCACGAAGCTGACGATGCAATTCGCCGCGAGTCCCGCGACAATGAGAATCGCGTAGGCGGCGATCAAGAGCACCTCGATCCAGCCCTCCATGTTGCGATTATCGTCGCGTTGTTCTTTCAATATCTTCATCGCTTCCTCGACAGAGAAGTTAAAGAACGAAGACGGTGTAGAGTGAGACAGATTCCGCAGCGAATCCATTTTGAGCAAGTGTTTAAACTGTTTCAAGGTTAAGACGTTGATGTGGATGCAAGTAGAAGGAGAGAAGTTGTTGATTTGTTGATCATCATAGATGTCTTGGCTCATCGCTGAAGAGTTTGGTGATGATTGAAATATCAGCCAGCCGCACGCTTATAATTGTCATCATTTTGTTCGAAGAATAACACGTTCAAAAATCATTCAGAAACATTTTATGGGTTTAAAACGTTTTTCACTGGGATTTTATGATTATTTTGGATACACATTATTGTCGGTTTGATCACAAATAAACTATACACTCACACTTATGCAACTGGAACACTTTACAAATATTTGAAATCACTACGAAGATTTTTTTTGCGAAAATAGTATTTTTTAAGTTTACACAAGAACACCTGTAATTTTTATGTTATTTTGAAAATCTTACAGTTAATATACAGTAATTAATCTAGAAATGATTACACATTTAACAAGCAGAGAAAGCGTGTTACATTGATAACGTCTGTTGGCCAGAGCTCCCACTCGTCGCGTTAACTTGTACGTTCCCGACTACACGTCTTGCTCGAGCAAATCGACGGTGCAATCTGACTTGACGGGAGCGTCGCGACGCTACGCAACCTGTTGGATGTCCACTCGTCGCCGTGCGCATGCGCGACGTCCATTCATAGCATGCGCGCCGACAGCGCCATCCCACGCAAACTACAGCAGGTATTTCAAGAGATGTCCACTTCATTACTCCACGACTTCTTCCCCAACCTCCGTTGGGGAGAGTCCACAAAATACCATTAAAAGAACAGAAGTGCGTGTGCTAATAGTTATCACCACCACAATTAAATAGATAAATCATAACTAAAGCCTGCCAATAAGACCAAATGGTCAAGTGCCAATAAATACGCCGAGTGAAAAAGTGAACTTTTAAATAAATATAAGCTGGCCTATATGACTCAGTCATGTGCCATTCAACTTCGACACGTGGTGATAACTGATATCCTCAGTAATTCTGAATTTTAAATAACTTCTAAGTATCTATCAATAACTAAAGCTAGCCTATGTGCAAAAATACAACGAGTGAAAAATATAAAGCATACCTAATAATACATCCATATTATTATAAAACTACATCATCGAATACAAATTAACGCTGGCCAGTATGACTCAATGTCGGTGCCATTAAAACCGAAAGTGAAGAAGATTACTCCACTCTCTTGTTGCATCTCCTCAAACATAGTCTGTCCTATCCAATAGATTACTATTTTCAATTGACAATTTCACAATATAATTTTTTCTCCGCTATATAGCATACAATTTTAACTCAATCTCCAGCATCAACACGATATACCGATTCATCTGAACAGTTCTAGAACAATAAAAAACAAAAAACGAATAAGTTAAAAGAGGCCTCGGTGAGCGAACGGGAATCTTACGGTTCGTCAAAGCGATCTTTTGAAATTTGTCTTCACACTAAAGTGGGTACACGGCAGAGAGATATATATAGATATACACTACACTATAGCAGAGGTATTCTCACTCCACCAATGAACGTGAAGCCTTTTCGACATGAGAAATATTGGGGTATCCAGGCATCGTTAGCGCAATATCAGCTACTTGTGGTAAAAATATGAACTAACTGCTAAATTTACCCATTGAGCCGTCGTTGCATTTATATGCTATGCACGATGTTCTTTTGTTTTATATCAGCAATTTACAATTAAACTATAAAATGAACTATAAAACCATTAAATATCGTCAAATAACAGCTATTCTGCGTGCCAGCAGGCACATCAAGTGTAAACTATGAATTAGCGGTTGAGCCATCGTCAGGGATTGGTCATCAAGTAGTTTACTCTTTACTCTTTACTCTTTACTCTTTACTCTTTACTCTTTACTCTTCACGCTTTAGACATTAGTTTATTAGTTAATGAACACGTTTTAGTTACATAAGTTATAATTTGTTATAAATCCGAAAAGTTATTACAGCGACGACAAAGAAAATGTTGACTTCACTCGCATAGCATCGATAAGCAATCCACGTGTTATATATCAGTGGTCCTACCAGATTTCCCCAATCACAGGGTCTAAAAAGGCTTCACTGCGGTCAATGTTATCAGTATAGGAGTGAGACAACCGTCTCTACTAGTATGAATGTAGTAATGATGTCCATGAATCTTGGTGGGTATTACACTATGCAATTCAAGTTAAGCAACTCAAATCTTCCAGATTCAAATTGTCCCAATTCAAATCTTGCTTTTGTTTCTCAATTGCATGGTTTGAGGTTAGGTTTGTTTTATGTTTTTTCATAACAATCGACCTAAACAGCAATAAGCATTCAATTGTTCTGTTAATATGTGATCTTTAGGTATACATAATAATGATTAAATATTAACAAGTTGTGTTCTCTGTTTCGATATTTGTTTCAATACTAGTGTCTATTCATCTCAAATTGTCCAATTGCAGTTGGGAAATTAGAACCGGTTCTAAATCAAGAATTGTCAAGATTTGGATTTTTCTTGTCTATCACACTAGCCAAATTGGCCAATTCTAATCGGCAGATTTGAATTGCCCAACTCAAATTGCATAGTGTAATACCCACTTAACAGATTTTAAAAAAATCAGATAGTAGCGACCTATTAATAATGCCATACACTAGAAAACACTACGACGACCTCAAAGCTGTAAATATGACCCATTTAACTGACCCATTTTACTGGGTCAGCCCACACTCAAAGAGTTCATCTACGTGGGCTTCCCCTCACATTACCAACATGTATTTATTACTTAAAATATTTTTGATCTCTGATTGTTTTTTATGTATACTGTGACTGTAATAAAATGATGTATAAAATAAATAAAGATAATAGGTATGCATGGTTAACATGTATTTAATGATTCGTGACTATTATTAATAAAAAAATCAAATGGATACAGGACAAAAAAATGTCCTGAAGAAGATTGTAAAGATAAAATCGTATACGTTGACAAAATAAATAATTTTATATAAAACATGACGCATATCCCAAAACTATGAATTGTTTTAATGATATGTAATGGCTAAAAAATTGTATTTAACACTTTATCACCGGCCACTGGGAGTGTAAATGATAAATCTCCTACACATCGCCAACAAAGTTACATCAGCAGAGCTTCAGCTGACTTCTTCAAACCTGTATATTGAAGAAGGCAGCCACGGATATTGCTCTCCGTGTTTTAATTTGTGTTTTTATTGAGTGCCGGTGTCACTGTCATCTGTGTCCTTTGTAACTGTGATTAATACATAAATACATCTTGTAATGGTTCGATCGATAAAAAATTTCGTCAATTGCGATGACTCACTGCATTATGTGGAAAAATGAGAAAATTTTGAAACGTGACCAACTTCTGCCACCATTTGTGAAATTTACCTTCAACAAACTTTTATTCTGCTGATGTCATTGAATAAATAATATATAATTAAAACATTTGATTACAAACAATAACATCATCAGAAGAAAAATTTGTTATAGGTACAATTTCACAAATGGTGGCAGAAGTTGGTCACTTTAAAAAATGCAATTATTAATTTTTCAACATAAGGAAACTATTGATTACTGATTACTGAAGGGTTACTGATTGAGCCATGTCAATGTTGTCATTGAACAAAAAATCTAGAATTAAAATCAAAATAATCACTATTATAGATTCATATTTTTACAACACGTAGTAGGTATTACTGAACGAAATATAAATACAGCAAGGCCAACTTTGCTACATAGCTCCTTCTAATTTTGTTCCTCATCAAGATTGTACAAGTCAGAGCTTATAAGCGTCTCAAGAAATTTGAACCCCATAGAAGGAACTCAGCGAAAAATATACCTGCCAAGTCTCTTCAACTAAAAGAAAAAATAGAAAAAAATTCAGCACTGAAAAGCAATGTTATCAAAAAATCGGCTAAGTCAACACTTTTTTAATTTAAAAAATCAAAAAATTCCTGGCGTATCGTGTTTATAAATCATTATTCATCATTTTCATCATCATATTTTGTACTTTTACTGCTTTCATTCTAATTCATAGCATTTTCTATAATGTATAATAATTCTAGCATGAATCATATTTCTTATATTTACAATTTACAATAATGTTATAACGGTGTCCTTGGATCATCCATTTCATAATGGCAGTGTTTTAAATAAAGTTCTCTCTTTCTCTCTAGAAGAATAGGCCAGAAATAAAAAATAGCTACCAATCCATAAAATACTTGTAAATCACTATAAATCAATGCACAAAGGTTTTTTTGATTCTTTGTAAAGTGTAAAGTGAGCGGGATATCACTCATTTTCAGTGCTGAATTTTTAAATTTCTTATATTTTTTTGTAGACTGGGTTGGTATTTTTACCCGGAGTGGTTTTTATAGTGATATCGCACGTATTAATTTAGTTTATGTATTCAACTTGTAACACATATCGGAGAAACAGTTGGGCAGAATTCTTTAAAAATCCACCAGTTCCGATTTCCTATTGCGTTTGTACTATAAATATGCTTTAATTGAAATTCAATGTAGAATAGCGAAGATTTCGTTCCAATCGGTCCAGCCGTTGTCGAGATATGGTACACATATCGGTCTTCAAAATGGCAGCTGAAAGCACTGACATCATGGATTCATATTAAATACTTATATTTTATTGTAACCATTCTGAAAACGTATTTTATATTTACCTATTTAGAAATAGAAGTGAATTTAGGCAGATTTCAGATGACTGGCGAAAATTGGTCCAGCCTTTTCGAGATACGACATCATATCCAATTTTAGAATGGCGACACAAACAATTCAAAAGGGCAAGGTAGAGAACCTGGATACGTGATGAAAATTACAGGTCAATCGGCCCAGCCGTTTAAGCTTTATTGTTGTTTATTGGAAGATGAATCAACATAATTATCAGAATCGTAAAGCGGTATAATTTCAAGATTTTCACGGCTCTCTAGCTCGCAAACGGCATAACTATTTGTTGGCGAGCTTGTAATATTAGGTAGGGTGGGCCATAACTCCAAAGTAATATATTTAGCAACAGTGCAAAATTTGCCATTTTTAAATAAGACTTGGCTGGCTTGGATCGACCGCTCCACTAGATTCGTCGTGCTCCATACCGTCTGGTACTCCAAGTGTTTCAAGATAATAATTTCATCTATATCAACTTTACACGCAATTAAATGAACAATATTTTACTCTTTTCAATGTAAAGTTTCAGCTGTTCTTCTTTTCTAGCCTCTTCTCATTTAACAACAAACAATAATGCTGGATCAGTTAGTAGGTCGAGAGCCATTGCGTTTGGCGCTCCTTGTTTCATAAGCAGTATTATGTTTCGCATTTACATTAGTCTGGAACATGGACTTCAGAGTGAGGCTCCACCGCGTTACCACCTGTGTCAACTAGATGTTAAGAAAATAACATTTTAAGAAATTAAAATTTAACAAAGAAACGAAACTATTACGTAAATAGACTAGCTAGAGATAACTAATGTCGTTTTCGGCTGGCCGCACTGGTGTTGCACTGAGCTGCACTGAGTGCAAGTAGCGTGTTCGACTGGCAGTGCGCAGTTGCTATGGGACAATGTTTTCGTATTCGACTGGGAAGTGGTGCACACTGGGTGCGCACTCAGTGCACTATTTCTTGCTCGGAAATATTAGGTAGAGTTGCCCCCACCACTCCGCCGCACTCCGACAAAATGGCGGCGCGAAAAACAAAATTAATGTTGTTACTAGAGGTTTTCCTTCAAAACACTCGGGAGCTCAATTTCTTCGGTTGCCATTTGAAAATAGCTGTCAGTGTCAAAACACAAAATCAAAACATATCATTCGTATTCGGCTGAGACCGCACTGGGGGCAGCACTAGGCAGCACTAGAGCAAAACCAGGTTACGACATGACGTCACGATCAAGAACTCAGTGCAACCCCAGTGCGGCCAGCCGAAAACGACATTAATAGTAGATCAATCAGAAAGGAGCAGCTAAGTTATCGTTCTGTCCCAACATTGCTGAACCAACTCACTTCATGTCTGAACTAATGGCACCAAATGCAACTGAAGCCATATTTTTTTATATATGATGATTATATTATTTCTATTTGATGTTGTACAAGCTATGTTTTAATCAAGTTTCCCGATAAACCGATTCATTTGAACATTTTTACAACTGACATCGATATATTTGAGCGAGCGAAGCGAGCGTCTCCTTTTGGCTCTTTTGGCACGGACCTCTGTTTTTTTTTTTTTTTTTCCGTTTACTGACGCTATACAGGTCAGAGTTTTTCTTCGATCGAGCTGAAATTTTGCACACATGTGGAGACAACCTTTTCTGTTTGCTGACCCCTAATTTTTTTGAAAAACATTGATTGGTTAAAATTTAAATAAACATCTCCTGATGGTAGGTTGAAAAATGAAACTGGTCTTCGATAAATCTGATCAAACTCATATTTTGGCTATACAGGTCAGAGTTTTTCTTTGATCGAGCTGAAATGTTGTACACATGTAAAACCAACCTTCTCTGTTTGCAGACCCTAATTTTTTTTGAAATCCATTCATTGGTTAAAATTTAAATAAATAACTCCTGATAGGCTGAAAAATGAAAACGGTCTTCGATAATTCTGATCAAACTCATATTTTGCATGATCATTAAGACCAATATTGTCTCTTATTTTACAAAATTTCATCCCAATCAGTTAAGAACGTATGAAGTTATAGACATTTTTATTATCTGTCAGTGATGAAGTATCGAAATGAATGTTTTCCAGTGCCAATTGAAAATTGATTCTGATTTGCTTTATGAACCAGGTGCTAAGATGCTATTTTAAAGTTTCGATGAAAAGATACACTTTTAAGTTGATATCATAATCAATTCAATATGGATGTATATGTTTTCTGTGCGTTGTGTACGCAATTCCGGTTCGAGAATTTGCGCGTATCCGTGCTCGCTCATCAACGCGTTACACTGAGCGTTTTCCTAGTATACATACATCTTATTTTTGATGTCACTATTCGATAGATCTAGTGGAGCGGTCGCTCCACGCCAGCCAAGTCGTACGGCGCGCGCACACACTCATTTAAAAAGGCTGGAGCAAACCCACTTTTACTGTAAGCATCAAAGTGGCATTTTCGGCCTACTGGATCTTAAAATTGGAAAATCTCACATTGTTGCGATATATCTTAATTTCGAGCTATGGCCCACCCTACAACATATACCAAATTTGGGAACAATAGGTTACGCCCTTTGCGCGCTAGAGGGCCGTGAAAACAGTGTTTTAGGGCGGTTTTCATAATAATAATAATAATAATAATAATAATCTCAGTAGTAGTAGTAGTAGTAGTCTCCTGGAATTCAAATCCGGTAAACAGGCCACAGCCTAAACGGCTGAACCGATTGATCCCACATTTTTACCACGTGTGCACTTTTGGCGTCAGATTTAACCTTCACCCCATGAATTTTTTGTGCCGCCATTTTGAAACCGGAAGTGACGTCATATCTCGTCAACGGCTGGACCGATTGGAACGAAAATTGTACCAAACGATTCAGACGGTCATCTATATGCATGATAAGTAGCAAAAGACTAAACATTATGTTAAAGAAACCGGAAATGACGTAATGAAATGTGAAATACATCGATTGGCTTTTTGGCAACAAAGGTTGATCCGATTATTTTCATATTTATGTAACGTATGTACTTTTGACGTCTCATGTGACTTGTTATAAAACCAACCGGAAGCCGCCATTTTGAAACCGGAAGTGACATCATATCTCAATAACGGCTAAATAGATTTCAACGAAACCAGCGCAAAACAATTTAGACGGTCAACTTTATGTATTATCATCAATAATATTTGCAGTTTCCCATACCTAAACCGGAAATGACGTCACACATTTTAATAAACTCACAAATTTTTATTTTTATGCAATAAATATACTATTTGAGACAGCTTATAAAATTGTAATTATGTTTAAAATATACTTCAAGGGGTCAGAGATTTCAGCCGCCATTTTTAAACCGGAAGTAACGTCATATCTCAAAAACTGGTAGACAAATCGGTATGAAACTAGCGCCAAACGATTCGGAAGGTCATCTCTATGGAATATGAACAGTACAAATAGAATGTTCCTGTTTATGAGACCGGAAATGAAGTCATTCAAATGTATAAATTATTATAATTCCCTCCTACACAATAAATACATATTCAGAAAGCTTAAAATGATACACATCATTTATAAAAATAAATTCTATGTGGCATTGCAGAAAGTTCAGCAGCCATTTTGAAAACCGAAGTGTTGCCATATCTCGGAACTGGGTTGACTGATTGGAATGAAACCTTTGCTATTCTTCGTGAAAGATCATTTAAAGCAATTATTTAGGACTATACGCTGCTATTCATTAGTGGTAACCAAATTGTAAAGGGTGATGATTTTTTAAAATAATTTAGTAATTGTTCATTTCATATGTGTCACAAGTTGTTAGAATAAACTAAAAAAAGGAGTGATATCCCCATAAAAAACACTTCGTGTAAAAATACCAGCCAAGTCTCTTCTACTAAAAAATATATATGAAATCTAAAAATTCTGCACTGAAAAGTAATGATATCAAAAAATTTGCCAAGTCAAAACTTTATTTGAAAATCAAAAAATACTTGGCGCATCGATTTTTTAGGGCATTTTAAGTATACTATATGTTTGTATATTTTATGTATATTTTATATCTGGCCTATACTTCTAAGCTATTAATATACACGATGCGCCAAGTATTTTTGATTTTCAAATAAAGTTTTGACTTGGCAAATTTTTTGATATCATTACTTTTCAGTGCAGAATTTTTAGATTTCATATATATTTTTTAGTAGAAGAGACTTGGCTGGTATTTTTACACGAAGTGTTTTTTATGGGGATAAATAATTACGTCAGTCGCGATGGCTAAAAGTTGAACTAATATTGAACAAAATTGTGAATTTTCATAGTTTTTCATAGGGCTTTTTTTTAGTAAAATAAAAACAATAAAATATCATCAAAAATAAGTCACACACGTTATGACCACGGCAAAGAAAACTGGAATTTCTCCTGTCCGTCCTTTACCTGTGAGAGGGTAAAAAAAAATAGAGCAGAGAGTTCAAAAACAATCTCAGACTAAGTTGTATGCAAAGTTTTAGATCGATCGGAAAAAACAATGTGACCTGTAGCATCGGGAAACAAAAAAACACAAACAAACAAAAACAGAGAAAGTGTCAAAAAGTACAAAAGGGTGACGCTCGCTTCGCTCGCTAAATAATGTAAAGAATTTCCTTCTAAAACACGTTTTCCTCTAATGACGAATGCATGGTTTATAAATCAGATCAATGTTCATTATGTGTGTAGGCTCTGGTGTAGCGTAGGTATTTTCATGTTTATTAATGACAACATTTCATACTCGTGTGACTGATTATTACTCAGTCCTACGAGTCTTCAGTCCTCGCCCAACCCTGTTATTAGCCTATTACCCTATTATAGATTTGCCTCTTGATGATGTTAGGTTCGTCGATATATAACAGATATTAATTTATATGACTTAAACTATGGATAAAGTCCTAGCGCAATTTTCGTATAAGTTACAAAGACTTTGTCATCAACAAACAAACACATTTATTAAAAACCCAGAAAGTGAACAATTGTAATGCCTCTAAGTAGACATTTCATAACATGTAGTAATTAACAGTGGAATGTCATAACATGAATAGTGGTCCAGATGATGTTAGACCACATGACGCTCTACCAACACGGCCAGCAGAACACCCATGACGTACGTGGGTAATACAACGCAAGCGCAGCTACTCTCACTTGTCGGAGTGGTTCCATTGGGCCTGCCACGGCCTGTGGCCTTGCCACTACTGCCACGCGTAGCATTGCCACTGCCACCTGTAGCATTGCCACTGCCACCTGTAGCATTGCCACTACTGCCACGCGTAGCATTGCCACTGCCACCTGTAGCATTGCCACTGCTGCTGCTGTTGCCACTAATGCAGATGGGGACGGGGTTGTATGCAGCGAAATTACATTTATCGCCTACACAAATATCGCCCTGGACGTCCACAGTTTCACGTGGATCCAAGCAGCCCCTAGAATAAACGAATGCATTGGTATTAAGTAAATGAGGTGCAACTTTAGCTTCTCGATGCCTCTAGAGACCCCAATAAGTAGACAATTAATTCGACAAACTGTATGTTTAACCCTCTATACCACAATTATCATTATAAATATAATAGGTACTATAGGAAACCGTTCTGTGTAACGCGTTGATAAGCGAACCTTCGTACTGCATGCGATTTGATGTGCGTTTGGAAGTCTCTGCTCTACAGGCTTTGGAACTGAAGCATCAAGAACGCATTGATAAAATATTTGAAATTATTGGCAAAAATATTCT
The DNA here is from genome assembly GCA_934045905.1 of Leuctra nigra. Lineage (NCBI taxonomy): Eukaryota > Metazoa > Arthropoda > Insecta > Plecoptera > Leuctridae > Leuctra > Leuctra nigra. The sequence continues at coordinate 7,673,757 of OW203767.1, forward strand.
TATAAATGCTGCGGAAACCATTATGACTGTTGGAAACATCGAGGCGTTGTTCCCGAGGTTGTCCTGGTGCTTTTATCTCAACGCGGTTCACGTAACGTTTTCCTGGTCCTATTTTCTAATAACAAAACGCTACCCGAGTCACATACCTGTGTGTTGCATTCGTCTTGCAGCTCGTCGTGAATTGCTCGCAGGGTTTTATGTGTGTGCCATACGGTAGATTAGCGTTGGGCTCAATTGCCGGACAAGTCTTGATCTGGTAAGCAACTTCGCAAATATAGCAAGACATTTGAGGGATATATTTCTTCCAATTACATCTGCTCCCGGTGCAGCAACTCTCAGTGGGCTCGAAGCAACCATGAGTCTCGGAGATATATTCGCTACTAGCGCATCCTCTATAAAGAAATATCACCTATCAATTAATTTATACGGTTGAATTTAAAAACCTATTGAGTGAGTGAAGCGAGTGCCTTCTTTCCTCTCCTTTGACGGATGTCTGTTTTATCCTCCTGGTTGTAGAACAAAGTTGCTGGTTGCTTGCGCTTGCTTGCTTGCAATCAATATTTTTAAATGTTATCAGTGAGACAACAATAAAAACACTTTAGAACAGCGTTTTCCTGAATCACAATGCGCCGTTTACAAAATAGCGGTGTTAGGTTATGCGTTTTGCGTTTTTTTCTAGAAGAAACGCCGGTCCCTTTGTCAATTTCATGAAACTGAATACGGCGAATTTGTGATTGGTTTTAGCCGACCAATAGAAAGCGGAAAGAGGTTTTTTCTATAAATATAAAAATACTCTTTCCGCTATTTTACTAATACCTACATTTGGTAATTTACCTTGATATGTTTGTAGTTATGCAGCCTATTATATCCGGAGCGCAGGTTTCTAATGTCGTTCCAAATGGTATTTTCTGTCGATGAGAAGCGTCAGGCAGAAATTCGTCAAACTCAGGACATGATTTAGCGCCATCTCTGCCGACCAAGCATGAATAGCACCTGAACGGCGGTCCCGGCCAAACGCCTCCATTACACAAATGTTTATCACACCAGTACTCGTTGTCAGAGATGCGATTCGTGTCGTTATCGTACACAAACTTATTATACATCGTTATTGACAACGGGATAACACACAAGGAAAAACAATATAAACAATATGAACCAACATTACATTAGTATTTACAATTTGGAATTAAATCATTCTTATTTTGTCAGATTTTAACAGATAAAACATGATATGATTATTATTCATCAGTTTGGGTGGCGACAAAGAAATATAACTTATTAGTTCGTATAAACTCTAAGTTTGGTTGACTGTATGATGACCAAAGAGTTTAGTTACGGCATGGTTCCGGCATGATTGTAGGATAGATAGGCGAAAGAAATATAGCTGCTACGGATTTTAGGCGAAAAACGAACTAGGAAAGATAGGCAACGGGAATTTTATAGGAGTCGAGAGTCGAACCGGGCCGGATATATAGGCAAAACATTTTTACATGTACCTACAATATAACCTTTTTATGTCTCAAAAGAATTTAACAAATTTTCTCCAAAATTTTTTCTACTCCCATATTTTCTACCGGGACAATTGCGCAAATTGATATTAAAAACATAATTTTTCCGTTGTAGTAAGAAAGAAGTGAATAGCATAATTTGTTGAATGCACAAAACTCCACAAATCCACAAACTTTCACAAACATTTGGGAAGAATAAAAAAATAAAAATAAAAATGTGCAGAATATGAAAAAATAAATATAAAATAAAAAAATAACTTGCATTTTAAATGTATTTTAATCCTCTTAAAAGAGATATTGGCCAGAGTGGCGAGCGAAATTTGAAACGTATCTGTTGGAAAATATTATGTTGAAATCATTCAAAATCCATTATCATTGATTGCATGGTCTAACAAACAAATATGAACATTCTAATGCAAAAGCAGACGTAAAATAAGATATATTTACTATACCCAATAGACAATTTACTAGGAAAACGCTCAGTGTAACGCGTTGATGAGCGAGCACAGAACATGCAACATCCCCATCGATGCACGACACGGCACAAGATGATTTTCTCTGCAATTTGTCAATCTCCATAATACTCTGGATGAATAACAGATCCATTGTGTCGTGAAGTCTTACCTACATACTTCTCCAGAAATCTCTTGTGACATTCCATACTAAACTCGTAAAATTACAATAATACTTGACTGATTGGGCTTACAATATGTAAAATTTAATATTAAGTTGGTCTTGATCACCATGCAAAATTTGAACTTAATGTGAACATTTTTATTGTCGACCAATCAGAAGACATTATTTAAACTTAAACCAATTAGAGGATTTGGCCTTCGTACTGCATCCGATTTTATGTGCTAGCTCAAAAATGCTTTAATTTTACTGTACATTGTGGATAGCTTGGCTGCTCTACAGGCCTTGCCTTGGAACAGAAGCTTAAAGAAGGCAGTGATGACAATTTAGTATACATTTTTCAAGATTATGGAATAAAATGACCTTAAAATGACAAAACTTTTGAAAATAACGACAGATTAGACTAAAAATTGGCAAAAATATCTAAAATTTTGGTACCAATGACCACGCAAAGTTTCAAGTTGATCGGTCAATCTGTTCTAGTTAAAATGTCAAAAATCACATGAAAAATGGTTTTAAATTTGAACCAATAGGAGGATTTGGCTGACACTTTTTATGATTGGGTACAATGTTGGTTGCAATGTATTTGCTAAATTTCAAATTGATCGAAGCACCCAATCGAAAGATAATTTTTTTAAAATTTGAACCAATCACGGGAGCCCATTCAAAAACGATCCCAGGGACCGCATAGATTACGTTAGTATGTGTACAAAATTTCAGATCGATTGCTTGAGCGGTTTGACCTGGGCTGTGACCACAAAAAAAAAAACACACAGAGAAAGTGCCATAAGAGTACCGTGGTGACCCTCGCTACGCTCGCTCAAAAAACCGGCTGTCACATTAGACTTTTGTTTTTGGGGACTATCGTGAGCTTTCTCGTGCATACACCCTATACACAGTAAGCCTGACGTAATACAACTAGGAAAACGCTCTGTGTAACGCGTTGATGAGCGAGCACGGATACACGCAACACCTCGAACCGAAATTATGTCTATCGAATGTCATTAAAAGCCAACAATTCTTTAGTTTCGTCACAGACTTGTATAAAAATCTCCAAAATCTCCACAAATATTGGTGCCAATCCTTGCTCAGTTTTAAGTTGATCGATTAAACCTTTATGATTGAACGGTTCCTTATTAATTTTCAAAAATCACAGGATCTCGTTCAAAAAATATACCTGGGACCACCCATATGATATGATATGTAGTGTGTGTACACAATATCAGATCAATCTGTTGAACGGTCATTATTAGTTTCATATCGTTTAAAACTTTCTGCTCTAACTACCTTGCCTTGAACTGAAGATTCGAAGTCACCGTGAATTTGACAGCCAACACGCAAAATGTCCCTAAAATAACAAAAACTTTTGAAAATAACGACAGATTAGAGTGAAAATTGGCAAAAATACCTTAAATGTTGGTACAAATAACCATGCGAAGTTTTTAGTTGGTCGGTCAATCGGTTCCAGTTTAAATTTCAAAAATCACAGGAAAAATGGTTTCAAATTTGAACCAATTGGAGGATTTGGCTGAATTTTTTTTTGATTGGGTACAATGTTGGTTGCAATGACTTTGCTAAATTTCAAATTGATCGAACCAACCAATCGAAAGATAATTTTTATAAAATTTGAACCAATCACAGGATCTCGTTCAGAAAAGATCCCAGGGATCGCATAGATTACGTTAGTATGTGTACAAAATTTCAGATCGATTGGTTGTGCGGTTTGACCTGGGCAGTGAACACAAAAAAACAAAAAAACAAAAAAACAAAAAAACAAAAAAAAACAAACACACAGAGAAAGTGCCATAAGTGTACCGTGGTGACGCTCGCTACGCTCGCTCAATAACACTGTATAACTTCGTCTAGACAAAGGAGGTTATATATCAATATACCACCATGGGTTATGAACAATGGTCATATCCGCCGCGTGGATTGAAGCCGACTTTCTGCAGGCATATTTCGCCTCACGCGCCAAAAACTCCGGCAAGCAACGAGTCACGCCCGCACGCGGTTATACGAGCGAAGCTCCAAGAGTTCCAGGAACATTTTAATGTCGCTCCAATGAATATACTTCTAGGGAGATGCGGTTTGTAACATTGTTTAACTGAGACTCAAAGGAATCACCTTCAATTTTTCGATTTTTGATATATTTCCAATAGTTGCGACGTTACAGCAAGTTGAAAGAACACTTTTTGTGTATTGTGAGTTATTTTCAAAACGTTCCCAGACATATTTTAATGCGTGCCACCCTAAGTGTAAAAGTGAATCGATTTTTTTTAGAAATATTACCTATAATTATGTGACATCATGCACAAACTGGATCCGCATTTAATGGAGATTTTTTTTCCTGTGAGGAATCGGAGGGCAAAGCTCCTGTTTTTCACATAGGTGACACATCAAGCCGCGGCCGTCGTCAGGGCTCTCCTCAGCATCAAAGTAACCATCCTTATCTGTTTCAGAGTCTTCAGGGTCTTCAGGGTCTTCAGGGTCTTGGCATTCACATTGACTGAGGATTGATTGCAAGAACAAGAAGGACTCTCAGCATATGTAATAGAGAGATATAGACGGAACTTCATTGTGGTTTGATTATCAGCTGACTGTGTAAAACTAAAACGTAAAATGTTAAAATACCTATTTCATACTGATGTATTGCCCGAGATGTGTACCTAATTTTACACCTATGTTAGTTCTATCCTCTTATGTTTTAAAGTTTTAGACGTCGGCCATCTTTAAATCAGCGTGACGATAGAACGCCCCCTATTGGTCAAAGGTATCATTTAAATCGTTATTCCTCGGAGTGATGATAGGTGATTTGTTTCATACTCACAGGGTTTTTAGTGACCAAATTAGGCGGCTTCTGGCGAAAGTTTCTGTAATGTTTCGAAGAATAATTCAACATCAACAGGATGTTCAAAAACAATTCGTTGCGTTTTTTGAATTATTCCAGATAGCCGTACTCAAGGTCTCTGTACACAGGTAGAATATTGTCATATTGTATGATTGTATTGATGGATCCACCAGTCTGGCAAGATGGCGGTCGGTTAGGGGTTTGCATTCTCTCTCTCTCTCTCTCTCTCTCTCTCTCTCTCTCTCTCTCTCTCTCTCTCTCTCTCTCTCTCTCTCTCTCTCTCTCTCCTCTCTCTCTCTCTCTCTCTCTCTCTCTCTCTCTCTCTCTCTCTCTCTCTCTCTCTCTCTCTCTCTCTCTCCTCTCTCTCTCTCTCTCTCTCTCTCTCTCTCTCTTTTTCTCTCTGTTCCGATCAGAGAGAATTCTTGAAGGAGTAGTTTGGACAGTTAGTACAGTGGAGTGAAAATGTAGAGCAGAGAAAAACGGAACTTTTCTGATATCGGTGCAGAATAATACAGGTTAACTTTGTAAATGCTATTCCTTGACAATTTTAGTCACTACTAGCAGTTCACTACTAGCATTGTTCTACCAGTAGTTCAACCACTACTGAAATCAAAATGAAGAAAGTATAGTCGACCCACATATATACAGGATATACACAAAACTTAAAATCAACTTACCTATCTTGAATGAAAATATTGATAAGCTCCAGTATCCCTCATAATTCGTCTTGGATAACTGAACATGAACTATGTAAGGAGTGTTCTCATAGGTTACTATTTTTTTGATCGGATGTAGAGAATTACAACTCAGGCATCATAAAATATAATCCATAATATACAAACTCAATATTTATTTCCTATGTTACGGTATTTCAAATTCATTGGTCAAGTGAGATTCTAAATTTAATATTTTGAACCGCGCTGAATTTATTAGGAGACTCTATACAAATATTTACATGAACATAATTATTGTTTTGGAGCACAATTGACTTATTTCTAATTCTCGTCGTCGTATATATATTGGGGAGCAGCTTAGTTATTTTGTAGTCACGTATTTATATTTCTAAGTTTCAATATAATTTGAAAGACAGACCAACTTCCACCTCGAATATTTCAAAACCAGTTTCTTGTCTTTAACTGGTTCATGCACCTCAACTTATTTTAACTGGTACAACCTGCTTGATTTTCCACACTTTGTTAACAGGTTTCCTTGCAAAACGAATGCATATGTCTTTCATTCAGAAATCAGATGTCAAAACGGTGTTTGTACTGACAAGAACTTGCGTTTCATTTCAACAAGCGAATGTTCGGGAAGTGACACAACTTCCTAAACTCATCCCACTTCTCCTGCACTCTCCTCAACAACCGAGTCTTATATCTCAGCGCCGTTTTGTCGAGCTTGGAGCTCCGGTGGCTGCATCCATCTTGCCTATCACACGCTCTGTACTGGTGGCTGAGCCCCACGTTGGGCGCCACTTTGTGACTTCGCGCTCCGGGCAAATACTTCGTGACGGAATGATTCCCGAGCTCCATCACGCGCTCAGGCTTGAATATGAATGGAGAGTTGAATCTTTGGTCCTCGAGACGCAACTCGCGGCGCAGCTTCCCAGTTGCGTGCAGTCGGGAGATCCACGGATTATTTCCAGGCTTGATGGGAGGTATTTGTGGCCAATCCAAGTGGAAGAAAGCGTTTTTAAATACGTAAGAGCCTATGTTCTGATCCGCGTCGTGTTCAGAGTTCAAAGATCTGCAAATTCAAAACAAATTTAAACTGTTTACTAGAAAAGAGTTATAAGGAACGCTTTGCCAGCCCTGAGGGAGAGCCTATGTGTTGAGTAAAAATTACTGTGCTGTGTGAGAGTTGCTGATCTGTTGACCTTAGAAAACAGTTGAAAATAATTATTTTGTATCTCTTAATATAAGACACCTGTCAAATATTTCTAAATTAAGCTTTGAATGTCAATAAACTTACATTATTGACTCATTTTGATGAACAGTTTAAAAATATAGTATGTTGGTAATTGACATCGCAAAATTTTATCTTGATTTATCTACACTTTCACGTTTTCTACTCAGATATTGAAACTTTTCAAAACAAACATTTGACCAACTATTGGAAAAGAGTCAAGAGCCTATATAGACTCAAACGGAGACTCTCACCATAACTGCTTTATTAAATCGAACATATTTACAAATTATGATTTATTACAGATATCGCAACTAATTGTCATAAATGTATGTGCTGTTAACATGCAGTCTTTACTATGGGATCACTTCAGTGCTGACACCCAATATAACATTATCCTACTTTATTACTTACTGGACCATTTCCTGCAGGGAATCCAGCGTGTGCGGAATAACGAACTCATCCAGATCGACGACGATGACATTGGAGTATCTGTGCATGTATCTGTAGAGACAATCATTGAGCGACGCGAAGATGGCCTCCGACCTGATGTGCACTGGACTGAGGAGATCGAGTTGCCATGGGAACATAGTGACGTCATTGCTCTTAGAGTAGGAGTCCAAGGCGCACTGGACTTCAGCCGACACGCTGTGAGGGTAGATCACTACTTGATCGACTCCGAGGATGTTGTACAGCTCCACAAACTCGACCAGTTCCACAAGCTGGGAAGAAACAAGACGTGATTGCTATTGTCAAAGATCACGAAAATAAATCGAATTTTATATTGATGTCAAAGCTATCTAAAGCCGTTTTGTATACCTCTATCTAATTCTAAATAATGCGACAAAATGAAACTTAACCATTCACATTCCATTCTTATTTCACGATGAATTAAATTTGTTACAGAGAACGATACATATCCATTTTAAAACATCAAACACACATCCCTAATTAAGCCGTCTTTGGTATAATAATACGAGTATTATAATACGACAGTAATACTAAGTCTTTTGATACTATTTAATTTTTTTTAAGTTAAATTCTATACTTATGTTGTGGCCCAAAACAAGCCGAAGGCAAGGGAATTATGGGCTCAAAACCTCGAAGAAAAATTTGTACGTACCTTAACAAAAGTGAATATAAAACAGTCCCATGATCTGACTGATAAGCAATTAAATTATTCTAGTACCAGTTCTGAGTTTACAAGAACATGCGCTATTTGCTATCAGTTTTAGGAATAAGGGAGGAAAATCAAATCAACTGCGCAAATATGTTGGTGAAAATTGTTTCTCTCACATTGCTGAAGTCGAAGAGTGGCTTGACGCAGACGGCAAGTCTCATTGGCTTGTCCAGGACTTCGGGGTCGTTGTCGATGACCGCGAGACGGTTGGCGGGGATCGAACTCGGGGTTGTCACTATCGACACAAAGTCCGGCACAGGGAACGTGTCACTCAGCGGGCACAAGATGAAGCACGCGGTCACGTTGGTCACGTGATGCACGTTGATGATCTGAGGAGGCAATATGACGTCAGAGAGTCCAAGGTTCGAGCTCAATTGAGTCTTGATTTCCCGGTGTCCGAATCGTTAAATAAAACTACGGTCGCAACGCGGTAGAAATCTTCAAGAAAATTTCCATCGATTTTGCTGAAAATGTTTTACAATTATAATTTAATGGTTTTGATGATATTGCAACTTTTCAACTTGATCAGAATTGTTTCTTACATCCAATCTGAGGATATTCTATGTATTCTTCAATCAATCGTAGGATTTTGTGCAAAATATCTATACAAACAAGACAAGTAGTTAGGGCATTTCTGTAAAATTTCGGGCCGATCAGTGGAACGGTTTGACCTCTATCGCACCAACAACCGTAAAACACTGAGATAAACGATTAAAATAATACATTTCCTTGGTCCGTTTGAGAATCTGAAATGATTTTCTTCCTTTCATTGGGATATTTTTCAGCTCAAATACCTAATATTGTCTTTGCTAGTACATCACTAACTAAAGAAAGAAGAAGAGGATGGGTGGTTATATATTTTGGAAAATATTTCGGTGGTTCTAACATTAGTTATTAGGTACACTGCAAATACCAATGTCTTAACCATGTCTTCAATTAAGACATCCCAAGTGACTAATAGTCATATTTTCCGACTAAACGTGTAGAAAAAAAACATTCTAGACACTCATGTGACTTTGTTTAAGTTGCCTATGTCTTATCAGTGTCTTTCACCTGACTTTTGACTGTCTTAATGAAGTCGGCCAACTATAAATGCATGTCTTAGCTATATTATCCGTCTAAATTTTCAATTTTAAGACATCTTCCGCTTCTTCCAGTTCAAGTTGCCTCTGAGGTAAGACACTTAGACATGTGTTAGACAGTTGGATTCCCGAGCGCCTGTCGACCAATCAGAGGCCACCTATAGCATCAGGCGATCATGACGTCACTACCCAAGCCAGTAACCGTTTCCGTCAGCTGTTGTGTTTTCATAAACGCAATCGCGTCGTCGCTGAATGCGAGTGCCATAATATTGAATATTTCGATTACACTTTGGTTTCAAGTAGTTGTGTGAGTGTCTTTATTACCAATGAAGAGCTTAGTAGTCGAGATGTTGTTAAACGAGGTGTTGTTAAAACATGTGAGGAAGGTAAATGAATTGAGTACGAACGAATTAAGAAGTGAACTTGAAAAGAGAGGTGTGTCAAAACAAGGGAATAAGACTGCTTTGATTGCGAGACTAGAAGGACTAGAAGGATTAAGTGGTGATGAACTACAAGACATCGAAGTGTTGAAACCGGCGCAGCCTATTCTGAAGAAGTGTGACAGCTGTGCTGGATGGGAAAGAGCGGTAAATGCAGGCGACAGAGAAAGTGAATTAGCACGTAAGTTGACCATTGAGATGGAAAAGAGGTTAAATTACCAGGAAAAGAGGATTGCTGAGCTAGAAATGATAATAGAACAAATGAAAACAGGGAAAAATACGCAGAATTATGATGGTACCCAGTCTAGACAACAGATAGCGCATGCCACCGATGATCTGAGCTGGGCGCAGAGAGCAGCGAACTCTTCCGGGAAAACTGAGATTCAACTGAATCAAATTCAAAAGAATGCGCGGGTTTTGGTGCCTAAAAACATGATTATGATAAAACCGAAAGATGCATCTGTCACAAGCATTGTTACCAAGCAAGAGATGAAGAAAAATGTAGATCCAGTGATTATGAAAGTTGGGGTGAACATGGTGAAATCAGTTAAAGATGGAGGGATAATTTTGAGCTGTGACAATACAGATGCAGTAAAGAAGAAAGTTGAAGAAGCCATGGGCAACGAGTTCATCATTTCGGAGCCGAAAGAAAAGCATTTCAAGTTGAAGATAAGAGGTGTGGAACATGAAGACTGCGTTAATAAGGAAGATTTGTGTAAAAATTTGATTACTCAGAATCAGTTGGATCCAGAGATGGCGGGTTTCCATCTCAAAGTGAGTTTTGTGAAAGAATCGTTTAATGGTTTCTCCAATAATATTTTTATTGAAACAAATAATGAAGTGAGAAAAAAGCTGTTAAGTCAAGGCAGAGTGAAAGTGGGTTGGCGACTGTGTGATGTGGAAGATTACATCTATATTGTACGCTGCTTCCAATGTTCTGGGTTCGGCCATAAGAGTCCAGAGTGCAAAAATACCCCAACATGCTCAAAGTGTTCAGGAGAACACTGCACAAGTGACTGTACGGAGGAAACTGTAAAGTGCATTAATTGCATTACAAACAATGAGAAATATAGCATCAATCTGAACACTGACCATATGGCTTCTAGCAAAGAGTGTGAAAGTTTTTTGAAAATAGAAGCCTCTTTATACAATCGACTAAATAGGTATTAGCAATTAAAGCTCCGCTTTAATGGGGACATATTACATGTAAACGCAAGAAGTATTGTTAGGAACATAATAGAGTTTAGAGATGTGATTTTTCGGCTAAGACCTAATATTGTAGCAGTATCTGAAACACATGTTACCAAAGAAATACTGGATAAGGAAATAGAAGGAAATGGATACAATATGGTGAGATGTAACTCACAAAGTAGAAACACTGGAGGAGTTATGTTTTATATTAAAAATAATGTTAAATATAATGTTACAAGATTGAATGACCAAAGCAAACTATACTGGATGCTGGGTGTGAATGTAACACTGAAAGGTATTAATAGCAACATCAATGTGCTCTACCGCTCTCCCAGCGGAAACTTAAGTGAGTTCCTACAGTACATAGATAATGTGTTTGAGGAGGATGCAGATAAAGAGGGAGTGACATTATACGTAGGGGATTTTAACATTAATTGGAGTAATATTAAGGAGTCTAAAAGCTTTAAACGGATTGTGAAAAGCTATGGACTTAAACAATTAGTAACACAGCCCACAAGAATTACTATGTCTTCTAGTACAATGATTGACTTAGCAATAACTAATAACAGTAGAATCATATCTGTCTCAGTAGAAAGTAGCTTAAATATATCAGATCATGAAATGCTTGTTATTAATATGAACTGTCCGTCAAATGTAAGCAATAATAATGTTGAGAAAATAACTAAAACTATAGAGGACTGGTCAAAGTATGATGCTCAGCTACTAAGGGTGGATCTTATCGAATGTGACTGGTCCATTCAAAATGAAGATGTAGATGGAAAGATGGAAGTATTAATAAGAAATATTCTTGAGTGTAAAGGTAATCAGGTGAAGACTAAAGTTATTGATGCAGGCACGAAGAGACAGCCATGGATAAATAGTGAAGTGCTTGAAAACATAAAAGTGAGAGACATATGTTACATACGAGCCAAACATTATAACAGAGAAGAGTTCTGGACCTGTTTTAAAGTGCGACGAAACCATGTAAAATCACTTATTAGAAGAAATGAACGTGAGTACTATTCCAATAAAATAGACAAGGTCAGGTATGACACAGTGAAGCTGTGGAAGACTTTAAAGGATATTGTCAGCACTACCAGTAAAAAAAACTGTTCTTAATCTGAAATTAGGAACGTGGATGGTGAGACTATACAGGATTGTAAGAAAATATCGAATGTGTTTAATGAGTACTTCGTATATAGTGTAGAGGAGATTGTTGAAAGCATCAGGGATGTGGATATGAATAATTTGACTGATGAGTTAAAACAATCTGTACAACTAGAAACGTTTAAAAGAAGTAACACCTGCACCTTAATGTCATTCAATAATGTTAAAATAATGCAGTTGGACAAAGCTGTGGGGAAACTAAAAAACAAGAAAGGGTCAACTGATGGAATAAATACTTGGCTTTTCAAAGATTCCTATCAGGTAATTAAATATAGGCTGCTAGATATAATAAACATGTCACTCTTTCAAGGTAAATTTCCTAAAATGCTAAAAGAAGCGGTCATACAACCAGTATGTAAAGTTTTTAACTCAATTGAAATATGTAACTTTAGACCGATTAATATGTTAAGTGTTTTAGATAAGGTATTTGAGACTTTAGTACATGATCAATTGTATGAGTACTTTGAGAACAATAATTTAATTGTTCCCCATCAGTCTGGGTTTCGGAGGATCCACTCATGTGAAACTGCGTTTCAAAATGTCATTAGCAAGTGGTTGGAAGATCTGGACAGGAAAGAGGTTACCATTGCAGTGTTTCTTGACCTCAAAAGAGCGTTTGAGGTTGTCAACGTGAGGAGACTGCTGAAGAAACTGGAGTTCATTTACGGAGTGACTGGTATGCCATTGGCATGGCTAGAGGATTATCTTATTAATCGGAGCCAGAAAGTTCGATATGGTAATGCTATTTCTGATCGGATGGAATGTCATAATGGAGTGCCGCAGGGCTCTGTCTTGGGACCCCTGCTATTTACAATATATATCAATGACCTGAAAATGTGTAATTCTAATATGTTCCTCAACATGTATGCTGATGATATGGTTATTTCTTTGAGTGGATCAAATGTATTTGAAATGATGTCGCAAATGAATAGCGAGTTAGAAAACATTGATACATGGCTAGAGATTAACAAACTGAAACTAAATGTAAATAAGTCCAAATCAATGTTCATAGGAGTTACTAATAAGATGAGTGAACAACTGTTAACGTGTAATGTAAAGTTACACATAAGAGGGGATGAGATCCAAGTTGTTAAAGAATTTAAATACTTAGGCATAATATTAGATGATAAATTAGAATTTAAACTACATGCTGAATATATGATAAAGAAGATAGGAAAAAAGATAGGATATCTCAGAAGAATAGGAGGAAAATTGTCGTACTGGTCAAGATGTATGGTATACAACACCATAATTAAGCCACATTTCGAATATGGAGCAACAATTCTCTTACATGTAAATAAAAATCACTTGGATAGATTACAAATATTACAAAATAAGGCCATGAGAACGATCATCAGATGTGGTAGAGAAACACCTATCTTGACAATGTTAGACATGCTGGAGTGGCTGAGTATTAAGCAGTCTGTGTTACTATTAGTTCTTATATTTATGTTTAAAATTAGTATTGGCCTTATGCCACAATACATCTTAGATAAATTAGATAATGTTACAACAATTCATAATATTAGTACTAGAGCAGCCAGCAGTGGAATGTGGTTTAAGAAACACTGTTATAGTAAGAAATGGTATGCATCAATTTTTAACACTGGAAGCAAAATTTATGACAGGTTACCTGTAGACATTAGAAATGAAAAACATGTATGTTCATTTAAAGCTCATTGTATTGTGTGGATAAAGCGACAATCAGTTGATGATGTATTCTAAGTGTAATATATGTGCTGTTGGTAACAAGTGTATCTGTAATGTTACTGGCTTAGTAAGCTAAATAAAATCTATAAATACAAATACAAAATGCAAGTTATTCTGCATTGTAAAAGGTTGCGAGGTAAGTTGTTGTCACATAATAAGGTACCTATAACCTATCATGGCATTTCATTTTGTGGATATTTAGCAACTTACTTTAAAGTTGTATATTATAAGAGATGAAACAGTTATTTATTGTGTTTTTACTCTATAGTTTACTTCATCTTCAAGTTATAAACGAATATCGACGCAGTGGGAGGAAGTTGGAACACATCAGCGGTTCACCACGATTCTACTTGTCGCTGTTCATTCCGAGACAATGCTGAGAATGAGATCCACTAGATTATCACCGTAAAATGTTTGAGGTATGTAGTAATTAAGTATTTGATATTGGCTGGACCTAATCCAGCTGGACCAGCCAATAATGGCTGGACCCTATCCGGTAACGAACAATCGTTACCGATTGTTCAGTATCGGTATGGTATTATTCATACGGTGCTCAAAAGCTGAGTGACGTCACAACACACATTTTTAGCCCAATGAGTAGGTATATGGTTCAATTCAATCGGTGACAAAGCACCATACAAACAAGGGAGGTAAAAGCTGGGAATAGCATAGACATTCAATTCATAATTATCGTTGTTGCACGTTGTAAGTCAAACAAGTTTGTGTGGATAATCAACCAGTAGGTAAACCTTACTGGGTGGATTAAATCATAAAACTCTGGCCTCACTGTGGCAGGAGAGATTCATGTTAGTCACATTGTGTTTGAAGAAACACCGTGTCAATAGAACTGGGGTTTCGTCGCTTGGCACTAAAAGCCGTAGGTATAGGTCGGTGTCACAATCACCGTGCTTTTGGGCTCTCAGTTTGATATTTCAATTGAGCGTTTTTATACTTGAATGAAACCGTATTTTTAATAGTCTTAATCAAACTAAACATTGTGAGCTCATGCCCAATGCTTTGCAAAGCTTTTCCGTACAAATACCTGTAGTATGCGATTACTTCTGACAATGATGAGCAATTAAAATAATATATTCTCATTGGTTGAGACATAATTAATTTCCAACCTATAGATATGTTTCAAAATATTCAATACCAACATTATTCTCTTATTTTTGAAAATTTTGAGCCTAATCCTTTTTTTTTTTTAAGTAGACAAATTGTGTCTAATTTGTTGAAGAATCAAAATGATTCGATCAAGTTGAAATTTTGCAAAGTAATCTAGGCTAACATTATCTCCAATTTTACAAATTTACAGGCAAATCCTCGGATCAGTAACATTTTTTAAAATACTCTCTTTTAGTCAGGGAACAGAATTAAAAAAATTACAACTTTGCGGGCAGGTCTGTTAAAAGTTGCCAACGTCGATATTCTTATGTATTTTGATGCGCTTAATTCGAAAAAAAACGTTGGCATCCTGTCATTTGACTCCTTCACCCTTAAATTCAACAAAAACGGGGTGAACTACCCTTACTCATAAAATCAGCCCTATTTTCGTAACCAGAAGAGATAAAACAAATGTTAAAAAACCGTAATATAGCTGAACATGTAATGAACATATTTGTTGCTGCATGTATGGGCAAAATGTAAACAATTAATGTACTAAATAATATTTGAACAATTAACTTCAATAAAATTCAGCCAAATTGGAAAACATATCACGCAATTCTAAAAAAAGTATAAGAGTTAAACATTTGACAATTTTTCATAAGATACCCAACATCCTGACTGCCGTAACGAAATCAACCGCATTACAAAATTTTGAATAGTTTGGTCTACAGAAATGTTCCAATGCATTGACCTCAGATTGCGTCCAGCTCCGCTCGCCTCACGCGGGAGCGAGTGGGCCACCTTTTAGTCTAGAGTCTAAAGGGTTTGACCCCCCACTAATTGCAACATTAGAGTATTTTATATCGTTGGATTCAGAAAAAATAACTGTATCACATACCAAAAGTCTACCAAAATTAATATAAGGTGGCTTCCTCTGATTGGTCAATTAGTGAAAAACAATTGAATGCGATTATTAATTTACAGTGTAATGTAAATACATCGAATATGGTATCGAATGAAAGCTCTTTTCAAGTAGAGTTCAGAAAAAAATATTACAAAATTCAAAATTTTTACCAAGGTCAAATATGCTCTTAAGTACCCAGAATGGCCTCTATAGAGGCACGCGACTTAAAATGGCTGCCGGAGTCGCATCCGAAGAGCTACAGACGTGCTTTTGGTGTCATTTGATTAAGAATACAATCTTCTGTAACATATCAAAAGTCTACTAAAATCAAAATAGTGCTTATGATAATCATTTGTTAATTAGTAAATTAGAAAATTAAACAAAATTATATAGTGCAGTAGCAAAGCAATTCAACTATTGGATTTTAAGATTAAATGTTTAGTTCTTTCAAATATCTCCATTGTACCCACCTGAACATTTTTGAATGAGGAGACATTTGATTCTATCCTGCATTTTCAAGATGGCGGCCAATGATCAATGCGGCACTGCAGTTTCAATATCTCAGCTCCCGTTGATCCGATTTTAATTTATTTTCTTTTAAATTGAAGCTGAATAATGTTTTCATCTTTTTTGTAATAAGTATTATTATCATATCTCGAACAGTTAAAAAGTTACATTAAAAATTACTGATACCTGTTTGACTTTTCGGTTTTCGTTCAATATGGTTTTAAGCCTATTTACATTGTTGTGCGTATGTCCACGCGAAACATTTTTAATTATTTTACTCTGGACATATTATAAGCTTTCATATGATGCATAATTTGTGGGGTATTAAGTCAACAGGAGCTGAGAAAATGGGTTTAGAACATAAACCTATATCCATGAGATAGCAAAATTCCAGTACCTATTCAGATTTCTGAATGTTAAAAACCTATTTTCTCATCTTTTGTTGACTTGATAACCCATCATTTATGTATCACAAAACAGCTAATAACATTTCCAGATTATTTTATTTGAAAATTGTTTACCGTGGACATACACACAACAATATAAATAGGCTTAAACAGTTTAAAACGAAAATCCAAAAGTCAAATTATCAGTAATTTTAAATATAACTTTTTAACCGTTCGAGATATGATAATAATACGTATTACAAAAAAGATGAAGACATTATTCAGCTTCATTATAAAAGAAAAATAATTAAAATCGTATCAACGGGAGCTGAGATATTGAAATTGCAGTGCCGCATTGATCTTTGGCCGCCATCTTGAAAATGCAAGGTCGAATAAAATGTCTCCTCTTCCAAAAATGTTCAGGTGGGTACAATAGACCATTTTAAATATTATCTCGGTGGCTCTGCTTCCTAAGAAAAATCATATGCAGTATTATTTCCAGACACCTTAGTCCCTGTTTTACCTATTGTTGAAACAGGGACTAAGGTGTCTGGAAATCAAACTGCATTTGATTTTTCTTGAAAAGCAGAGCCACCGAGATAATATTTAAAATGGTCTATTGAGATATTTGAAAGAACTGAACATTTAATCTAAAAATCCACAGTTTAATTGCTTTGCAACTGCACTATATAATTTTGTTTAATTGTCTTATTCACTAATTCACAAATTATTATTATTAGCACTATTTGGATTTTTTTAGACTTTTGATATGTTACAGAAGATTGTATTCCTAATCAAATGACACAAAAAGCAAGTCTGTAGCTCTTCGGATGCGACTACGGCAGCCATTTTAAGTCGCGTGCCTCTATAGAAGCCATTCTGGGTACTTTTGAGCATATTTGACCTTGGTAAAAATTTTGAATTTTGTAATATTTTTTTCTGAACTCTACTTGAAAAGAGCTTTCATACGATATCATATTCGAGTAAATTAATAATCGCATTCAATTGTTTTTCACTAATTGACCAGAGAGGAAGCCACCTTATTTTAATTTTGGTAGACTTTTGATGTTATACAGTTATTTTTTTTTGAATCCAACGATATAAAATACTCTAATGTTGCAATTAGTGGGGGGTCAAACCCTTTAGACTCTGGACTCTGGACTATAATGTGGTCTATCTATTCAATGAATTAATTGGGGCAAAACACGACAAAACTTGAGCCGTGGCCACTTCTACATTATAGTGAAAAGTGCGGCGGCATTATTTTAATTTGTGTTTCTACATAGTGATGCGTCGTCCAGAGTAGGGTTTTTACTTTTTATCATATACATTCCCGGTACATTAACTTCTTCGTTGTATTACTCTATCTTAGTATATTGATTAATCTATATGTGATCAATTGATTGATAACTTGCCAAAAGGAAGGATTAAATCTCCCACACCTACAGAATGACAACAAACCTCTGCTAACTGACATAGTGTACATTAAAATTGACAATTTCACAGTGAATAATTAGTTTTGAATAGCTGCATGGTGTACTCACACAGTTTCGCGCTATAAATGCCTAGCTCGCATTGACTGTTCCCCGTCACATCATCCCCCCTCCACCGCAATACCGTTGGGCCAAGCTGTGGGACGCTAGGGCGATGCAGCGGGCCCGTGGAGTTGCTTTATTCAAATGACTATATTTAAGTAACCCGGCAATCTACTGAGATGCGGTAAACTGCATTATCTTCCTCATTGTATTGGGCAGTTTTTTGTAAAGTATGAGCTTTATAACTTTCTTAGTTAAGCAGCACCGACAAGTTATATTTTTTAGTGAAAAATTTGCAATTGCGTTTTTAGAGATTATGGGCCCAATCAGCAAGTTTGAAGGGTCATTATCAAAAATTTTAAGATGCCGTTTTATTAATCAGTAATTAATCTTGACGCTAGTGTTTTTCGTAATTTTATCGTAAGTTTTGACTAATTTGGTACGGTTTTTTGCTTTAAACCCCTAAAACAGGGTTTTTTAAGTTTAAGGGTAGAAGGAGTCGGATTTCAAATTTCCAACGTCTCTTTTTGGATTTGGCGGGGTCGAATTAGTGGGAATCACCATTCAGTTTGCTTTTAACACGATTTACTTGTACTCATGAGAAGGAGACGTCTTTTCAGATTCTGTTTCCTGACTACAAGGCAAGGCCTGTAGAGCAGCCAAGCTATCCACAATGTACAGTAAAATGAAAGCATTTTTGAGCTAGCGCATAAAATCGGATGCAGTACGAAGGCCAAATCCTCTAATTGGTTTAAGTTTAAATAATGTCTTCTGATTGGTCGACAATAAAAATGTTCACATTAAGTTCAAATTTTGCATGGTGATCAAGACCAACTTAATATTAAATTTTACATATTGTAAGCCCCATCAGTCAAGTATTATTGTAATTTTACGAGTTTAGTATGGAATGTCACAAGAGATTTCTGGAGAAGTATGTAGGTAAGACTTCACGACACAATGGATCTGTTATTCATCCAGAGTATTATGGAGATTGACAAATTGCAGAGAAAATCGTCTTGTGCCGTGTCGTGCATCGTTACTATGGGGATGTTGCATGTTCTGTACGCTCGCTCATCAACGCGTTACACTGAGCGTTTTCCTAGTAAATTGTCTATTGGGTATAGTAAATATATCTTATTTTACGTCTGCTTTTGCATTAGAATGTTCATATTTGTTTGTTAGACCATGCAATCAATGATAATGGATTTTGATTGATTTCAACATAATATTTTCCAACAGATACGTTTCAAATTTCGCTCGCCACTCTGGCCAATATCTCTTTTAAGAGGATTAAAATACATTTAAAATGCAAGTTATTATTTTATTTTATATTTATTTTTTCATATTCTGCACATTTTTATTTTTTATTTTTTATTCTTCCCAAATGTTTGTGAAAGTTTGTGGATTTGTGGAGTTTTGTGCATTCAACAAATTATGCTATTCACTTCTTTCTTACTACAACGGAAAAATTATGTTTTTAATATCAATTTGCGCAATTGTCCCGGTAGAAAATATGGGAGAAAAAAAAATTTTTGTAGAAAATTTGTTAAAATTCTTTTGAGACATAAATAGGTTATATTGTAGGTACATGTAAAAATTTTTTGCCCATATATCCGGCCCGGTTCGACTCTCGACTCCTATAAAATTCCCGTTGCCTATCTTTCCTAGTTCGTTTTTCGCCTAAAATCCGTCGCAGCTATATTTCTTTCGCCTATCTATCCTACAATCATGCCGGAACCATGCCGTAACTAAACTCTTTGGTCATCATACAGTCAACCAAACTTAGAGTTTATACGAACTAATAAGTTTTATTTCTTTGTCGCCACCCAAACTGATGAATAATAATCATATCATGTTTTATCTGTTAAAATCTGACAAAATAAGAATGATTTAATTCCAAATTGTAAATACTAATGTAATGTTGGTTCATATTGTTTATATTGTTTTTCCTTGTGTGTTATCCCGTTGTCAATAACGATGTATAATAAGTTTGTGTACGATAACGACACGAATCGCATCTCTGACAACGAGTACTGGTGTGATAAACATTTGTGTAATGGAGGCGTTTGGCCGGGACCGCCGTTCAGGTGCTATTCATGCTTGGTCGGCAGAGATGGCGCTAAATCATGTCCTGAGTTTGACGAATTTCGGCCTGACGCTTCTCATCGACAGAAAATACCATTTGGAACGACATTAGAAACCTGCGCTCCGGATATAATAGGCTGCATAACTACAAACATATCAAGGTAAATTACCAAATGTAGGTATTAGTAAAATAGCGGAAAGAGTATTTTTATATTTATAGAAAAAACCTCTTTCCGCTTTCTATTGGTCGGCTAAAACCAATCACAAATTCGCCATATTCAGTTTCATGAAATTGACAAAGGGACCGGCGTTTCTTCTAGAAAAAAACGCAAAACGCATAACCTAAACCCGCTATTATGTAAACGGCGCATTGTGATACAGGAAAACGCTGTTTACATAAAGTGTTTTTATTGTTGTCTCACTGATAACATTTAAAAATATCGATTGCAAGCAAGCAAGCGCAAGCAACCAGCAACTTTGTTCTACAACCAGGAGGATAAAACAGACATCCGTCAAAGGAGAGGAAAGAAGGCACTCGCTTCACTCACTCAATAGGTTTTTAAATTCAACCGTATAAATTAATTGATAGGTAATATTTCTTTATAGAGGATGCGCTAGTAGCGAAAATATCTCCGAGACTCATGGTTGCTTCGGGCCCACTGAGAGTTGCTGCACCGGGAGCAGATGTAATTGGAAGAAATTTAGCCCTCAAATGTCTTGCTATATTTGCGAAGTTGCTTACCAGATCAAGACTTGTCCGGCAATTGAGCCCAACGCTAATCTACCGTATGGCACACACATTAAACCCTGCGAGCAATTCACGACGAGCTGGAAGACGAATGCAACACACAGGTATGTGACTCGGGTAGCGTTTTGTTATTAGAAAATAGGACCAGGAAAACGTTACGTGAACCGCGTTGAGATAAAAGCACCAGGACAACCTCGGGAACAACGCCTCGATGTTTCCAACAGTCATAATGGTTTCCGCAGCATTTATAAGAATATTTTTGCCAATAATTTCAAAAATTTTATCAATGCGTTCTTGATGCTTCAGTTCCAAAGCCTGTAGAGCAGAGACTTCCAAACGCACATCAAATCGCATGCAGTACGAAGGTTCGCTTATCAACGCGTTACACAGAACGGTTTCCTATAGTACCTATTATATTTATAATGATAATTGTGGTATAGAGGGTTAAACATACAGTTTGTCGAATTAATTGTCTACTTATTGGGGTCTCTAGAGGCATCGAGAAGCTAAAGTTGCACCTCATTTACTTAATACCAATGCATTCGTTTATTCTAGGGGCTGCTTGGATCCACGTGAAACTGTGGACGTCCAGGGCGATATTTGTGTAGGCGATAAATGTAATTTCGCTGCATACAACCCCGTCCCCATCTGCATTAGTGGCAACAGCAGCAGCAGTGGCAATGCTACAGGTGGCAGTGGCAATGCTACGCGTGGCAGTAGTGGCAATGCTACAGGTGGCAGTGGCAATGCTACACGTGGCAGCAGTGGCAAGGCCACAGGCCGTGGCAGGCCCAATGGAACCACTCCGACACCTGAGAGTAGCTGCGCTTGCGTTGTATTACCCACGTACGTCATGGGTGTTCTGCTGGCCGTGTTGGTAGAGCGTCATGTGGTCTAACATCATCTGGACCACTATTCATGTTATGACATTCCACTGTTAATTACTACATGTTATGAAATGTCTACTTAGAGGCATTACAATTGTTCACTTTCTGGGTTTTTAATAAATGTGTTTGTTTGTTGATGACAAAGTCTTTGTAACTTATACGAAAATTGCGCTAGGACTTTATCCATAGTTTAAGTCATATAAATGAATATCTGTTATATATCGACGAACCTAACATCATCAAGAGGCAAATCTATAATAGGGTAACAGGCTAATAACAGGGTTGGGCGAGGACTGAAGACTCGTAGGACTGAGTAATAATCAGTCCAACGAGTATGAAATGTTGTCATTAATAAACATGAAAATACCTACGCTACACCAGAGCCTACACACATAATGAACATTGATCTGATTTATAAACCATGCATTCGTCATTAGAGGAAAACGTGTTTTAGAAGGAAATTCTTTACATTATTTAGCGAGCGAAGCGAGCGTCACCCTTTTGTACTTTTTGACACTTTCTCTGTTTTTGTTTGTTTATGTTTTTTTGTTTCCCGATGCTACAGGTCACATTGTTTTTTCCGATCGATCTGAAACTTTGCATACAACTTAGTCTGAGATTGTTTTTGAACTCTCTGCTCTATTTTTTTTTACCCTCTCATAGGTAAAGGACGGACAGGAGAAATTCCAGTTTTCTTTGCCGTGGTCATAACGTGTGTGACTTATTTTTGATGATATTTTATTGTTTTTATTTTACTAAAAAAAGCCCTATGAAAAACTATGAAAATTCACAATTTTGTTCAATATTAGTTCAACTTTTAGCCATCGCGACTGACATAATTATTTATCTATCGAATAGTGACATCAAAAATAAGATGTATGTATACTAGGAAAACGCTCAGTGTAACGCGTTGATGAGCGAGCACGGATACGCGCAAATTCTCGAACCGGAAATGCGTACACAACGCACAGAAAACATATACATCCATATTGAATTGATTATGATATCAACTTAAAAGTGTATGCTTTTCATCGAAACTTTAAATAGCATCTAAGCACCTGGTTCATAAAGCAAATCAGAATCAATTTTCAATTGGCACTGGAAAACATTCATTTCGATACTTCATTACTGACAGATAATAAAAATGTCAATAACTTCATACGTTCTTAACTGATTGGGATGAAATTTTGTAAAATAAGAGACAATATTGGTCTTAATGATCATGCAAAATATGAGTTTGATCAGAATTATCGAAGACCGTTTTCATTTTTCAGCCTATCAGGAGTTATTTATTTAAATTTTAACCAATGAATGGATTTCAAAAAAATTAGGGTCTGCAAACAGAGAAGGTTGGTTTTACATGTGTACAACATTTCAGCTCGATCAAAGAAAAACTCTGACCTGTATAGCCAAAATATGAGTTTGATCAGATTTATCGAAGACCAGTTTCATTTTTCAACCTACCATCAGGAGATGTTTATTTAAATTTTAACCAATCAATTTTTTTCAAAAAAATTAGGGGTCAGCAAACAGAAAAGGTTGTCTCCACATGTGTGCAAAATTTCAGCTCGATCGAAGAAAAACTCTGACCTGTATAGCGTCAGTAAACGGAAAAAAAAAAAAAAAAAAACAGAGGTCCGTGCCAAAAGAGCCAAAAGGAGACGCTCGCTTCGCTCGCTCAAATATATCGATGTCAGTTGTAAAAATGTTCAAATGAATCGGTATATCGGGAAACTTGAATAAAACATAGCTTGTACAACATCAAATAGAAATAATATAATCATCATATATAAAAAAATATGGCTTCAGTTGCATTTGGTGCCATTAGTTCAGACATGAAGTGAGTTGGTTCAGCAATGTTGGGACAGAACGATAACTTAGCTGCTCCTTTCTGATTGATCTACTATTAATGTCGTTTTCGGCTGGCCGCACTGGGGTTGCACTGAGTTCTTGATCGTGACGTCATGTCGTAACCTGGTTTTGCTCTAGTGCTGCCTAGTGCTGCCCCCAGTGCGGTCTCAGCCGAATACGAATGATATGTTTTGATTTTGTGTTTTGACACTGACAGCTATTTTCAAATGGCAACCGAAGAAATTGAGCTCCCGAGTGTTTTGAAGGAAAACCTCTAGTAACAACATTAATTTTGTTTTTCGCGCCGCCATTTTGTCGGAGTGCGGCGGAGTGGTGGGGGCAACTCTACCTAATATTTCCGAGCAAGAAATAGTGCACTGAGTGCGCACCCAGTGTGCACCACTTCCCAGTCGAATACGAAAACATTGTCCCATAGCAACTGCGCACTGCCAGTCGAACACGCTACTTGCACTCAGTGCAGCTCAGTGCAACACCAGTGCGGCCAGCCGAAAACGACATTAGTTATCTCTAGCTAGTCTATTTACGTAATAGTTTCGTTTCTTTGTTAAATTTTAATTTCTTAAAATGTTATTTTCTTAACATCTAGTGGAGCGGTCGCTCCACGCCAGCCAAGTCGTACGGCGCGCGCACACTCTCATATAAAGGCTGGAGCAAACCCACTTTTACTGTAAGCATCAAAGTGGCATTTTCAGCCTACTGGATCTTAAAATTGAGAAATCTCACATTGTTGCGAAATATCTTAATTTCGAGCTATGGCCCACCCTACAACATATACCAAATTTGGGAACAATAGGTTACGCCCTTTGCGCGCTAGAGGGCCGTGAAAACAGTGTTTTAGGGCGGTTTTCATAATAATAATCTTAGTAGTAGTAGTAGTAGGCTGGAGCTAAAATCCGGTAAACAGGCCACAGCCTAAACGGCTGAACCGATTGATCTCACATTTTTATTACGTGTGCACTTTTGGCGTCTGATTTAACCTTGTCCCCATGAATTTTTTGTGCCGCCATTTTGAAACCGGAAGTGACGTCATATCTCGTCAACGGTTGGACCGATCGGAACGAAATTTGCGCCAATCGTTTCAGACGGTCATCTATATGGATTATCAATAACAAAAGACTGAACATTATTTTAAATAAACCGGAAATGACGTCATGAAATTTAATATACATCGATTTGCATTTCAGCAACAACTGTTGATCCGATTGTCTTGATATTTATGTAACGTTTGTACTTTTGATATTTCATTTGACTTGTTATAAAACCAACCGGAAGCCGCCATTTTGAAACCGGAAGTGACATCATGTCTCAAAAACGGCTAAACAGATTAGAACAAAACCAGCGCTAAACGATTTAGACGGTCAACTTTATGTAATCAGTAATATTTGATGATTCAAATATCGAAACCGGAAATGACGTCACACATTTTATGACCTATACCGGAAATGACGTCATAAATATGCTAAATGACGCTAAATTCACCACTATATACTTTAAAATAGATATAAGTAAACGTACTTTGTAAATAATTATAAATTCAAGGTTGCAGTGTTCTCGGCGGCCATTTTTAAAACCGGAAGTGACGTCATATATCGTAAACGGTTGTACCGATTGCAACCTAAGTTTGGAAATGTGTTGGACTAATAATTATGAATTCAAGACGACATTATTTTCGGCCGCCATTGTTAAAACCGGAAGTGACGTCAAATATCGAAAATGGCTGTACCGATTGCAATCAAATTTTGGAAATGTGTTGTTCTAATAATTATGAATTCAAGACGACATTATTTTCGGCCGCCATTGTTAAAACCGGAAGTGACGTCATATATCGAAAATGGCTGTACCGATTGCAACCAAATTTTGGAAATGTGTTGTACTAATAATTATGAATTCAAGACGACATTATTTTCGGCCGCCATTGTTAAAACCGGAAGTGACGTCATATATCAAAAACGGCTGTACCGATTGCAACCAAATTTTGGAAATGTGTAGGAGTAATAATTATGAATTCAAGACGACATTATTTTCGGCCGCCATTGCTAAAACCGGAAGTGACGTCATATATCGAAAACGGCTGGACCGATTGTAACGAAACTTAAAGCTATTCTTCTTGGATAATTATTTTAATCTTATATACCAAACGCAACTTTTCTAAGTATCCAAATCGGCATAGGCGTATTTTTTTAAAGAAATAAGTTCTTGCACGGACACAAGCTGTGCTACAAGCTGTATGAATAAACTAACAAAAGAAGTGATATCCCAGAAAAAAACACTCCGTGTAAAAAAGGCAGCCAAGTCTCTTTACTTTAAAAAAATTCAACACCGAAAAGGAGTGATATCAAAAAAGGAGCCAAGTCAATGACATTTCCAAATATTTAATCGTATCTTTGAAATAAAAGTATAAACACCGAGAAATACTTTACAAAAGGACTTGGCGCATCGTTTTTTTAAAGACATTTTTCTATTCATAAGCATGTGCCATTTATATACAACCGTCATTTTGAATGTTTAGAATAATAGGGAAACATCTTTCAATTAGGTACATATTATACATACCTTCTGTAAAATATTTTCTATATGATTATATACGCTATGAAACTTGTTGTCTATGCTTTCTATAAATATACACAATAGTTATCTTTGTAATATTGTTTCGTGGTGAATATAATTAAGTCTCATGCGTTATACCTTCTCATCATGTAACAATTTCTATTAATACACATTTTATAAAAATACATTTCACAAAGAAGACAGTCATATTGAATTTCTATTAAAAAATTTAACTTTATACACTTGACACTTCAAAAATATATAATTGTGTTCCATTAGTTAGTAATTATTTGACAACGTTTCATGATTTCCTTCAGTCAAGATCAAATTATGAAAAGATACCAGTCTAATATCGCCATATTAACAGTACTGCAAGAATATGTATGAGCCCACTTCCAATTGATATGAAGGGATGTGTGTTGTGAAAAATATCCGACCGAACCGGGGCACGAACTTGGGACCTCTCACTTGCCGGGCGAGAGCTCTACCAACTGAGCTACCCGATCGGACGGGCGGACATTAGACACAACACACTGATGAGGATCCTGACTCCTGACTCCATGGAAGTTTTCCAAAGAAACCTACATTCTCACCACTTCCAATTGTTATGTAATTCTTTCACCCTTATATTACTTATATATTACAGCATAAAATCATGCTTCTATCGCCATTGACAAAACTATAAAATAGTCATTACTAAAAGTAGCTTGATTCATAGATTCTGGCTCTAATAGAAAGAGGAAAATGTACCTACTTGTAAATTTCTTTCCACTTTTAGGATAGAATGATGTCTTTAAAAAAACGATGCGCCAAGTCCTTTTGTAAAGTATTTCTCGGTGTTTATACTTTTATTTCAAAGATACGATTAAATATTTGGAAATGTCATTGACTTGGCTCCTTTTTTGATATCACTCCTTTTCGGTGTTGAATTTTTTTAAAGTAAAGAGACTTGGCTGCCTTTTTTACACGGAGTGTTTTTTTCTGGGATCTAGTTGACACAGGTGGTAACGCGGTGGAGCCTCACTCTGAAGTCCATGTTCCAGACTAATGTAAATGCGAAACATAATACTGCTTATGAAACAAGGAGCGCCAAACGCAATGGCTCTCGACCTACTAACTGATCCAGCATTATTGTTTGTTGTTAAATGAGAAGAGGCTAGAAAAGAAGAACAGCTGAAACTTTACATTGAAAAGAGTAAAATATTGTTCATTTAATTGCGTGTAAAGTTGATATAGATGAAATTATTATCTTGAAACACTTGGAGTACCAGACGGTATGGAGCACGACGAATCTAGTGGAGCGGTCGATCCAAGCCAGCCAAGTCTTATTTAAAAATGGCAAATTTTACACTGTTGCTAAATATATTACTTTGGAGTTATGGCCCACCCTACCTAATATTACAAGCTCGCCAACAAATAGTTATGCCGTTTGCGAGCTAGAGAGCCGTGAAAATCTTGAAATTATACCGCTTTCCGATTCTGATAATTATGTTGATTCATCTTCCAATAAACAACAATAAAGCTTAAACGGCTGGGCCGATTGACCTGTAATTTTCATCACGTATCCAGGTTCTCTACCTTTCCCTTTTGAATTGTTTGTGCCGCCATTCTAAAATTGGATATGATGTCGTATCTCGAAAAGGCTGGACCAATTTTCGCCAGTCATCAGAAATCTGCCTAAATTCACTTCTATTTCTAAATAGGTAAATATAAAATACGTTTTCAGAATGGTTACAATAAAATATAAGTATTTAATATGAATCCATGATGTCAGTGCTTTCAGCTGCCATTTTGAAGACCGATATGTGTACCATATCTCGACAACGGCTGGACCGATTGGAACGAAATCTTCGTTATTCTACATTGAATTTCAATTAAAGCATATTTATAGTACAAACGCAATAGGAAATCGGAACTGGTGGATTTTTAAAAGAATTCTGCCCAACTGTTTCTCCGATATGTGTTACAAGTTGAATACATAAACTAAATTAATACGTGCGATATCACTATAAAAACCACTCCGGGTAAAAATACCAACCCAGTCTACAAAAAAATATAAGAAATTAAAAAATTCAGCACTGAAAATGAGTGATATCCCGCTCACTTTACACTTTACAAAGAATCAAAAAAACCTTTGTGCATTGATTTATAGTGATTTACAAGTATTTTATGGATTGATAGCTATTTTTTATTTCTGGCCTATTCTTCTAGAGAGAAAGAGAGAACTTTATTTAAAACACTGCCATTATGAAATGGATGATTCAAGGACACCGTTATAACATTATTGTAAATTGTAAATATAAGAAATATGATTCATGCTAGAATTATTATACATTATAGAAAATGCTATGAATTAGAATGAAAGCAGTAAAAGTACAAAATATGATGATGAAAATGATGAATAATGATTTATAAACACGATACGCCAGAAATTTTTTGATTTTTTAAATTAAAAAAGTGTTGACTTAGCCGATTTTTTGATAACATTGCTTTTCAGTGCTGAATTTTTTTCTATTTTTTCTTTTAGTTGAAGAGACTTGGCAGGTATATTTTTCGCTGAGTTCCTTCTATGGGGTTCAAATTTCTTGAGACGCTTACAAGCTCTGACTTATACAATCTTGATGAGGAACAAAATAAGAAGGAGCTATGTAGCAAAGTTGGCCTTGCTGTATTTATATTTCGTTCAGTAATACCTACTACGTGTTGTAAAAATATGAATCTATAATAGTGATTATTTTGATTTTAATTCTAGATTTTTTGTTCAATGACAACATTGACATGGCTCAATCAGTAATCCTTCAGTAATCAGTAATCAATAGTTTCCTTATGTTGAAAAATTAATAATTACATTTTTTAAAGTGACCAACTTCTGCCACCATTTGTGAAATTGTACCTATAACAAATTTTTCTTCTGATGATGTTATTGTTTGTAAACAAATGTTTTAATTATATATTATTTATTCAATGACATCAGCAGAATAAAAGTTTGTTGAGGTAAATTTCACAAATGGTGGCAGAAGTTGGTCACGTTTCAAAATTTTCTCATTTTTCCACATAATGCAGTGAGTCATCGCAATTGACGAAATTTTTTATCGATCGAACCATTACAAGATGTATTTATGTATTAATCACAGTTACAAAGGACACAGATGACAGTAACACCGGCACTCAATAAAAACACAAATTAAAACACGGAAAGCAATATCCGTGGCTGCCTTCTTCAATTAACAGTTTTGAAGAAGTCAGCCGAAGCTCTGCTGATGTAACTTTGTTGGCGATGTGTAGGAGATTTATCATTTACACTCCCAGTGGCCGGTGATAAAGTGTTAAATACAATTTTTTAGCCATTACATATCATTAAAACAATTCATAGTTTTGGGATATGCGTCATGTTTTATATAAAATTATTTATTTTGTCAACGTATACGATTTTATCTTTACAATCTTCTTCAGGACATTTTTTTGTCCCGTATCCATTTGATTTTTTTATTAATAATAGTCACGAATCATTAAATACATGTTAACCATGCATACCTATTATCTTTATTTATTTTATACATCATTTTATTACAGTCACAGTATACATAAAAAACAATCAGAGATCAAAAATGTTTTAAGTAATTAATACATGTTGGTAATGTGAGGGAAGCCCACGTAGATGAACTCTTGGGTGTGGGCTGACCCAGTAAAATGGGTCAGTTAAATGGGTCATAATTACAGCTTTGAGATCGTCGTAGTGTATTCTAGTGCATGGCATTATTTAGTCTATTAAGCTGTAATGGGTAGCTACTATCTGTTAGTCTGCAGACAAATTTCAAAAGATCGCTTTGACGAACCGTACGATTCCCGTTCGCTCACCGAGGCCTCTTTTAACTTCTTCGTTCTTTTGTTTTTTATTGTTCTAGAACTGTTCAGATGAATCGGTATATTGTGTTGATGCTGGAGATTGAGTTAAAATTGTATGATATACCTATAGCGGAGAAAAAATTCTATTGTGAAATTGTCAATTGAAACTACAGTAAGTTTCACAAGGAATTTGCATTAGCGAAAAATCTATTTTCTATTTGGATTTACTATTTTCCACACTAATTTTGGCTAGTTTTCTGACACTACCTCTTCCTCACCTCATAGCAATAGAGGACCAAAGAAAATCCACATTTCTGAGGGATATACAACGTTTTAATGGCGTTTGTATTTTGGCATTTGCCCTTAGGCGCTGAAAGGTCCTTGTAGAACGTAGTGTAGTTTTCTATTGGTATGGACAGACTTTGGTTGAGAAGCTGCAACAAGAGTAATGAAGTGGACATCTCTTGAAATACCTGCCGTAGTTCGCGTGGAATGGCGCTGTCGGCGAGCATGCTATGAATGGACGTCGCGCATGCGCACGGCGACGAGGGGACATCCAACAGGTTGCGTAGCGTCGCGGCGCTCCCGTCAAGACAGATTGCACCGTCGATTCGCTCGAGCAAGACGTGTCGTCGAGAACGTCCAAGTTTACACGACGTGTGGGAGTTCTGGCCAACAGACGTTATCAATGTAACACGCTTTCTCTGCTTGTTAAATGTGTAATCATTTCTAGATAAATTACTGTATAATAACTGTAAGATTTTCAAAATAACATAAAAACTATAGGTGTTCTTGTGTAAATTCAAAACATACTTTTTTAGCAAAAATCTTCGTATACCTAGTGATTTCAAATATTTGTAAAGTGTTCATAGCAATCCTAATTAAGAAAAAATATATATTCCAGTTGCATAAGTGTGAGTGTTTAGTTTATTTGTGATCAAACCGACAATAATGTTTATTCTAAATAATCATAAAATCCCAGTGAAAAACGTTTTAAACCCATAAAATGTTTCTGAATGATTTTTAATCGTGTTATTCTTCGTACAAAATGATGACAAATCTTAGCGTGCGGCTGGCTGATATTTCAATCATCACCAAACACTTCAGCGATGAGCCAAGACATCTATGATGATCAACAAATCAACAACTTCTCTCCTTCTACTTGCATCCACATCAACGTCTTAACCTTGAAACAGTTTAAACACTTGCTCAAAATGGATTCGCTGCGGAATCTGTCTCACTCTACACCGTCTTCGTTCTTTAACTTCTCTGTCGAGGAAGCGATGAAGATATTGAAGGAACAACGCGACGATAATCGCAACATGGAGGGCTGGATCGAGGTGCTCTTGATCGCCGTCTACGCGATTCTCATCGTCGCGGGACTCGCGGCGAATTGCATCGTCAGCTTCGTGGTCGCGCGGAGGACCCAGATGCACACGGCGAGGAATCTGTACATCGTCAATCTGACACTCTCGGACATCACGCTGTGCGTCATCTGTATGCCGTTCACGCTCGTCATGCTACTCAGGTAATGTGCAGTCAAATGTCGAATTAACATGTAGTTCAATGTCTAACCAAGACAAAGAGAGAATTACTTGAAATATCATGCAAAAAGCAAAAAAAATCTTGATCAAAAATATTAATCGATGCTTCTCAGGTAATGTCGAACAAAAATTCCAACAATGAATGTTAAAATCTTAGAATATGATGTCAAAATGAAAGAAACCTTTACAAAAATATACTTCGAAAACAGACGCCACTGACACTAGGATTGACTCTGCAACATTATGGTCTCAGGATGATTGGATGTGCGTTGTGAAAATATCCGACCGGACCGGGGCTCGAACCCGGGACGCTTATTTACCTTTGCAATTCGGATTCGGCACCCGTCCTTTTTTCTCTTCTGTGATTGGCTGGTTAATATTAATGCGCGGAAGATATGCGCGCTGCACTGACTACTGAGTGACTGCTGACTGCTTACCTCGAAGTTTTTTCTCCGCTGTCATGCACGCACTGCGCTTTCTTTTACTATGAAATCACTAATTAAGTGCCTTTAGCGTGAAGGATTTTAGTGCCAAGAAGATGCAGGAGGAAGTAATAATGTGCATAGAATCATTCGTGCCATTTTGTCTTGTATGGAAACCTGCAAGTAGTCAGGTATGTACTTCATTCTTGAATTGTTTTACTACAATTGATTAAGAAATTATCTCCAATACGTAATATTAAACCTCATGTATCAACCTAAATGGGTAAAAAAGATGACCAGCTGGTTTTGTTTTATTTTTCTTATTAAATCGGAATCAGCGTCCATGTTGTAGGTATTTCACTGACGCAATTCACTTGTTATCTTGTATACGCATTTTACACACCTACTTACTATAGAATACGTACAAGAAGGTTACTGAGGGTTGAAAAATATGAACAGAGTGCTATACAAAAGTTTTTTATTCTTTCATCTAGAAACTAAAAACCACCGCTGACCAAGTTTTTTTATACCTACCACCAGAAATTAATTCTTAAACGTATTAATAAAAACTAACAAAACTCTAGTGCGTTACTGTAATCAAAGTATCCCCATAAAAAACACTAAGTGTAAAAATAACAGCCAAGTCTCTTCAACTAAAAAAAATATGAAATCTAAAAATTCTGCACTGAAAAGCAGTGATATCAAAAAATAGCCAAGTCTCTTCAACTAAAAAAAATATGAAATCTAAAAATTCTGCACTGAAAAGCAGTGATATCAAAAAATAGCCAAGTCAAAACTTTATTTGAAAACCAAAAAATACTTGGCGCATCGTTTTTTTAGGGCATTATAGGTGTACTATGTATATGGATATTTTATGTATATTTTATAATTGGCCTATACTTCCAAGCTAATAGCTATATATATACACGATGCGCCAAGTATTTTTTGATTTTCAAATAAAGTTTTGACTTGGCTAATTTTTTGATATCACTGCTTTTCAGTGCAGAATTTTTAGATTTCATATTTTTTTTAGTTGAAGAGACTTGGCTGTTATTTTTACACGGAGTGATTTTTATGGGGATATCACTCCTTTTTTTAGTTTATTCTTACAACTTGTGACAATCAAATGAACAATTACTTAATCCTTAAAAAAATCACCCTTTACAATTTGGTTATTTTCATCAGGAATAGCAAAGGTTTCATTCCAATCGGTCAACCAAGGTCCGAGATATGGCAACACCTCGGTTTTCAAAATGGCTGCTGAACTTTCTGCGCTGCTACATAGAATTTATAACTATAAATGATGTGTATCATTTTTAGCTTTCTGAATATGTATTTATTGTATAAGAGGGGATTATAATAATTAATAAATTTGAATGACGTCATTTCCGGTCTCATAAATAGGAACATTCTAGTTTGACTGTTCATATTCCATAGATCGTTTCGCGCTAGTTTCATACCGATCTGTCAACTAGTTTTCGAGATATGGCGTTTCTTCAGGTTTCAAAATGGCTGCTGAAATCACTGACTCCTTGAATTATAATTTAAACATGATTACATTTTATTATAAGCTGTCTAAAATAGTATATTTATTTATTGCATCAAAATGTAAATTTGTGAGATTTTTAAAAAGTGTGACGTCATTTCCGGTTGTGGTATGGGTAACTGCAAATATTATTGATGATAATACATAAAGTTGACCGTCTAAATTGTTTAGCGCCGGTTTCGTTCAAATCTATTTAGCCGTTATTGAGATATGATGTCACTTTCGGTTTCAAAATGGCGGCTTCTGGTTGGTTTTATAACAAGTCAAATGAGATATCAAAAGTATATACGTTACATAAATATCAAAAAAAATCGGATCAAATTTGTTGCCGAAATGCCAATCGATGTATTTCAAATTTCATGACGTCATTTCCGGTTTCGTTAACATAAATTTTAGTGTGTTGCTATTGATAATCCATATAGTTGACCGTCCGAATCGTTTGGCGCTATTTTCGTTCCAATCGGTTTAGCCGTTGTCGAGATATGATGTCACTTCCGGTTTAAAAATGGCGGCACAAAAAAGTCAAGGGGGGAAGGGCAAATCAGACGCCAAAAGTGCACACGTGGTAAAAATGTGAGATCAATCGGTTCAGCATTTTAGGCTGTGGCCTGTTGACCGGATTTGAATTCCAGGAGACTGCTACTAAGATTATTATTATTATGAAAACCGCCCTAAAACACTGTTTTCACGGCCTTCTAGCTCGCAAAGGGCGTAACCTATTGTTCCCAAATTTGGTATATGTTGTAGGGTGGGCCATAGCTCGAAATTAAGATATTTCGCAACAATGTGAGATTCCCCAATTTTAAGATCCAGTAGGCCGAAAATGCCACTTTGATGCCTACAGTAAAAGTGGGTTTGCTCCAGCCTTTTTAAATGAGTGTGCGCGCGCCGTAGGACTTGGCTGGCGTGGAGCGACCGCTCCACTAGATTTATTCTATCAATATTCGCAATGCATTTAATTTTCTATTTCATTGATTGCCTGAATCAAGGGCTAATAAATTCTGATAGAATTGAAATTTTGTGTGGTCACTGGGAAAGTAATTTTATTAATGTTACAGTTATTGGTAGAAGTTACAAATAAATATCGAAGTTAGGTGTATTGAGTTGGGGGAGTCTTAAAGACTATATTTTTATGATTTATTTTATTTAGTATTTATTAATAATCTTCCGAGGGTATTCTTACTGAATAATATAACCCTATGCAAATTTGCGTTTGTAATATCTAAAAAATATATTGCATGCGTCTCCTCAGGCCATTCTAATACAATTTTGAAGTTTCAAATGTGCGTATTCCAAAACTTTAAATTAAAAAATTATGGAACATTTCCTAAACTAATAAGTAGATAGGTAGGTTTATTTTGTGTTGCTATTACTGTACGTGAACTTCAAGTTATTACGAGGATTGGTTAGTCTAGAAGGTTATACTAAAATAATCTTTCTGGATCTAATATCTTCTTCTCAGAAAATTTTGTATTAAATAAAAATGAGTTGCAATTGAGGAGATTAGATGCGAAACCAACCATCTCAAAAAAAAAATATTTTTGAATTATTATGTAAAATAAAAAAAAAATTAATTTGAAGTACAAATAGGTACCGTATTGATTATTTTATGTATGTGTTCCTACCTATGTGTTCTGAAAGCTTAAGAAGTTATTTTTGGACTAGATACGTGAAATACAGTTTTTATTTCTTTATCTTCTAAATACAATGTAAATAGCTAAGAAAATTATCTTCCTATTCAAAACGTGGCTTGAAAACTGATGTCGCCGGCTATTTGTATTGGAAATGCAGGGTGCTTTTTCCGGTTTTTCTCTGAACTATTCAAAGGTATATGGTTAGGTTTTGCATTTGACCCCCTTAATTATCATTAAAATTGCTTTTTACAAATAATTAAAATAATAAAATAAAATAAACTTTCATCTTTGGTATTAGTGGTTTTAGTCTCTAGGTATTTAATATTGAAATTTTTATAGTTGTAGTACTACATTATGTTAAAATGTTAAACTTGGCAATTTTCAGAAAATCCGATTAGGAAGTACCTACTTCGATTACCGTTTTATGTTTTGTCGAAACAGTTTCTAAAATATTTGTTACACAAATTTCCAATTTTACATGTTACATCTTCGTGCCATTCTCCCCCTAAGACGGCTCCATACTCTGCTTACTTCGTGGTCATCCGATTAAAGAAATAGTTATCTACGAGCTTTTTTTTAATGACTTCGTTTCTAGAATTAGTGTGGGATCACCTGTGTAGAATGACTGCCTAAGCCGACTACTTGAAATTAAGTTGTACCTAAATTGTTGTTCTTTTCACATTAGGAAGATATTACACAAGCTGTGGTGTTGTCACCACAGTGACGTCAATAAAGGCAGAAGTTCTACAGGCGAGTCAAGGAAAGGAAGTCATTGTAATGCTAAGATCGATATAACTGTCAAACTCATTACAAAGGACACTAAAAAGAAGGATCACTATCTGAAATTGAATCCTCCTCTATGTGCCATTGTGATATTTACTGGAACCCACAACCATGACACAAACTCGATCGGATCACTCAGGTATGCCACTTTTTCTAATATGCATCCAGAATTCCTCCATTTCAGGTACTACATTAGGTATAATATTGTTCTAGGTACCTCCCAATGACCGACCCACAGATAAAAGCCAAGTTCCTCAATCTGTTTGCCGATGGACTGTCTCCAGGCGAGAGCATTCGAGCTCATGAGAACGAGATCATGATTGGAAAGAATCCGATTGAAAATCTCGCGAACGGTTCGATCAACCCCATGCCTCGAGCTGTGTTCAGATTATGGCAAGAGTGGAAGCAGGCAGAGTTTGGCTGACTGTCAACACCACCATTGAAGAAACTTGCTGAAAAAGCTGACTTCTATAATGAAAAAGGTTAGTATTATAAAATACAATTCATAATAGTTGAGAAACAATTTATTACTTGTATCAAAATATTCATTTATCTTCCTGAGTATGAATGTTCTGAGATAGTTTTGTGAATTTTAATTGGGAGTGAATCCCACTTTTCCTTGATAATTTTCATTGAAGTTTTAAAGTATAACCAAACCCATAAAAAACACTTCGTGTAAAAATACCAGCCAAGTCTCTTCAACTAAAAAAAAATATATGAAATCTAAAAATTCTGCACTGAAAAGTATTGATATCAAAAAATTTGCCAAGTCAAAACTTTATTTGAAAATCAAAAAATACTTGGCGCATCGTGTATATAAATAGCTTAGAAGTATAGGCCAGATATAAAATATACATCAAATATACATATACATATAGTATACCTATAATTCTCAAAAAAATCGATGCGCCAAGTATTTTTTGATTTTCAAATAAAGTTTTGACTTGGCAAATTTTTTGATATCAATACTTTTCAGTGCAGAATTTTTAGATTTCATATATTTTTTTTTAGTTGAAGAGACTTGGCTGGTATTTTTACACGAAGTGTATTTTATGGGGATATCACTCCTTTTTTTAGTTTATTCTTACAACTTGTGACACATATGAAATGAACAATTACTAAATTCTTTTAAAAAAATCGCCATTTACGATTTGGTTACTACTTATGAAAATCTGTTATATATTCATATATAGTCTTTCGTGAAGAATAGCAAAGGTTTCATTCCAATCGGTCAACCCAGTTCCGAGATATGGCATACACATCGGTTTTCAAAATGGCTGCTAAACTTACTGCACTGCCACATAGAATTTATATCTACAATTAATGTGTATCATTTTAGGCTTTCTGAATATGTATTCATTGTATAGAATGGGGAATACAATAATTTTTAAATTTGAATTACTTCATTTCCGGGCTCATAAATAAGAACATTCTAGTTTGACTGTTCCTATTACATTAAGATGGCCTTCCGAATCATTTGGCGTTAGTTTCGTACTGATCGGTCTACCAGTTTTCGAGATACGACGTTACTTCCGGTTTCAAAATGGCGGCTGAAATCTCTGACCCCTTGAATTTTAATTTACACATGATAACATCTTATTATACGCTGTCTCAAATAGTATTTATTATATCAAAATGTAAATTTGTGAGATTTTTCAAATGTGTGACGACATTTCCGGGTTTGCTATAAGAAACTGCAAATATTATTGTTGATAATATATAAAGTTGACC
Source organism: Leuctra nigra (assembly GCA_934045905.1). Lineage (NCBI taxonomy): Eukaryota > Metazoa > Arthropoda > Insecta > Plecoptera > Leuctridae > Leuctra > Leuctra nigra. The sequence continues at coordinate 7,711,505 of OW203767.1, forward strand.
GTCTAAATTGTTTGGCACTGGTTTCGTTCAAATCTATTTAGCCGTTATTAAGATATGATGTCACTACCGGTTTCAAAATGGCGGATTCCGGTTGGTTTTATAACAACTCAAATGAGATATCAAAAGTACATACGTTACATAAATATCAAAATAATCGGATCAATCTTTGTTGCCGAAATGCCAATCGATGTATTTCAAATTTCATGACGTCATTTCCGGTTTCGTTAACATAATTTTTAGCCTTTTACTACTGATAATGCATATAGATGACCGTCTGAATCGTTTGGCGCAAATTTCGTTCCAATCAGTTTAGCCGTTGTTGAGATATGACGTCACTTCCGGTTTCAAAATGGCGGCACAAAAAATTCATGGGGTGAAGGTTAAATCAGACGCCAAAAGTGCACACGTGGTAAAAATGTGAGATCAATCGGTTCAGCCGTTTATGCTGTGGCCTTGTTACCGGATTTGAATTCCAAGAGACTACTGAGATTATTATTATTATTATTATGAAAACCGCCCTAAAACACTGTTTTCACGGCCCTCTAGCTCGCAAAGGGCGTAACCTATTGTTCCCAAATTTGGTTTATGTAGTAGGGTGGGCCATAGCTCGAAATTAAGATATTTCGCAACAATGTATGATTTCCCAATTTTAAGATCCAGTAGGCCGAAAATGCCACTTTGATGCTTACAGTAAAAGTGGGTTGCTCCAGCCTTTTTAAATGAGAGTGTGCGCGCGCCGTACGACTTGGCTGGCGTGCAGCGACCGCTCCACTAGAAATTGTTCCATCACACAAGCAAAGTTATACCTATCTATACCTTATTCACATTTTTTAACAGTTGAGAAAAACCTTTGGAATCATTAACCTTTTACTTGTATCAATTTATATAAACTTCGTTTACACATCAATCAATGTCACCAAGACTCAAAAATAAAAAAAATACTTGAATTGTTTTTTGGTTACGGCTTTATCCAATTATCACACTTAAATATAGTTGATAATGAATATATATATATATTTTTTTTCGCGATAGTTTCAAGGTAATAAGATGAATCATTAATTAAAATTATAAATTTTTAGGATTTTAATACTATACACATTAGTTATTGTTCTTAAATATTAGTACAAAAGTATTGGTACTGACCTGCGTAAGAATGGCTAGCGTGGTCAGATATCTACACTAATTAATTAAGATTGACATCGCAGATTTTTTTACTAGTAAATCTATTTTTTAATTGGCAATATACCCTCTCTTAACTTACAGTTCATGCAAACACGTTTTTCATACTTTTCATTTCACTCTTAATTAATAATAATCGTATTTTTCAATTTTACTCATTTACAACACAAAAAGACTTGTAATTCTATTTTATCTAGTGGAGCGGTCGCTCCACGCCAGCCAAGTCGTACAGCGCGCGCACACTCTCATTTAAAAAGGCTGGAGCAACCCACTTTTACTGTAAGCATCAAAGTGGCATTTTCGGCCTCCTGGATCTCAAAATTGGAAAATCTCACATTGTTGCGAGATATCTTAATTTCGAGCTATGGCCCACCCCACAACATATACCAAATTTGAGAACAATAGGTTATGCCGTTTGCGAGCTAGAGGGCCGTGAAAACCGTGTAATTGTACGGCTTTCAGATAATAATAACCCCATAAAAAACACTTCGTGTAAAAATACCAGCCAAGTCTCTTCTACTAAAAAAAAATATATGAAATCTAAAAATTCTGCACTGAAAAGTAATGATATCAAAAAATTTGCCAAGTCAAAACTTTATTTGAAAATCAAAAAATACTTGGCGCATCGTGTATATTAATAGCTTAGAAGTATAGGCCAGATATAAAATAAACATAAAATATACAAACATAAAGTAGACCTAAAATGCCCTAAAAAATCGATGCGCCAAGTATTTTTTGATTTTCAAATAAAGTTTTGACTTGGCAAATTTTTTGATATCATTACTTTTCAGTGCAGAATTTTTAGATTTCATATATTTTTTTTTAGTAGAAGAGACTTGGCTGGTATTTTTACACGAAGTGTTTTTATGGGGATATCACTCCTTTTTTTAGTTTATTCTATAACAACTTGTGACACATATAAAATGAACAATTACTAAATTCTTTTAAAAAATCATCACCCATTACAATTTCGTTACCACTAATGAATAGCAGCGTATGGTCCTAAATAATTGCTTTAAATGATCTTTCACGAAGAATAGCAAAGGTTTCATTCCAATCAGTCAACCCAGTTCCGAGATATGGAAACACTTCGGTTTTCAAAATGGCTGCTGAACTTTCTGCAATGCCACATAGAATTTATTTCTATAAATGATGTGTATCATTTTAAGCTTTCTGAATATGTATTTATTGTATAGGAGGGAATTATAATAATTTATACATTTGAATGACTTCATTTCCGGTCTCATAAATAGGAAAATTCTATTTGTACTGTTCATATTCCATAGAGATGGCCTTCCGAATCGTTTGGCGCTAGTTTCATACCGATTTGTCTACCAGTTTTTGAGATATGACGTTCCTTCCGGTATAAAAATGGCGGCTGAAATCTCTGACCCCTTGAAGTATATTTGAAACATGATTACAATTTTATAAGCTCTCTCAAATAGTATATTTATTGCATCAAAATAAAAATTTGTGAGATTATTAAAATGTGTGACGTCATTTCCGGTTTAGGTATAAGAAACTGCAAATATTATTGATGATAATACATAAAGTTGACCGTCTCAATTGTTTTGCGCTGGTTTCGTTGAAATCTATTTAGCCGTTATTGAGATATGATGTCTCTTCCGGTTTCAAAATGGCGGCTTCCGGTTGGTTTAATAACAAGTCACATGAGACGTCAAAAGTACATACGTTACATAAATATCAAAATAATCGGATCAACCTTTGTTGCCAAAAAGCCAATCGATGATTTTCAAATTTCATTACGTCATTTCCGGTTTCTTTAACATAATGTTTAGTCTTTTGCTACTTATCATGCATATAGATGACCGTCTGGATCGTTTGGCGCAATTTTCGTTCCAATCGGTCCAGCCGTTGACGAGATATGACGTCACTTCCGGTTTCAAAATGGCGGCACAAAAAATGTATGGGGTGAAGGTTAAATCAGACGCCAAAAGTGCACACGTGGTAAAAATGTGGGATCAATCGGTTCAGCCGTTTAGGCTGTGGCCTGTTTACCGGATTTAAATTCCAGGAGACTACTACTATACTACTACTACTGAGATTATTATTATTATTATTATTATGAAAACCGCCCTAAAACACTGTTTTCACGGCCCTCTAGCGCGCAAAGGGCGTAACCTATTGTTCCCAAATTTGGTATATGTTGTAGGGTGGGCCATAGCTCGAAATTAAGATATATCGCAACAATGTGAGATTTTCCAATTTTAAGATCCAGTAGGCCGAAAATGCCACTTTGATGCTTACAGTAAAAGTGGGTTTGCTCCAGCCTTTTTAAATGAGTGTGTGCGCGCGCCGTACGACTTGGCTGGCGTGGAGCGACCGCTCCACTAGATGATAATAATAATAATGATGATGATTCATCTTCCAATAAATTCCGCGGTCTCCGCCACAGCCTAAACGGCTAGGTTGATTGACCCGAAATTTTCACCACATATACAGCTCGTCTGCCTGATGATACCTTGCCCTTATAAATTTTGTGTGCCGCCATTTTAAAACCGGAAGTGACGTCATATCTCAAAAACGGCTTAACCGATCGGAACGAAATTTGCGCCAATCGATTCAGACGGTCCTCTATATGAAATAACAGTAGTTAAATTAAAGTTTTCTAATTACTGAAACCGGAAATGACGTCATAGTTTAGCGAAATCTGCCTAAATTCACTTCCCCATTATATAAAAACCAACTACATATTCAGAAGGCTTATAATGAAATATTAGTATTTATATACATATTAATACAATGTGTAAGAGTTTACAGCCGCCATTTTGAAAACCGGAAGTGATGCCATATCTCGAAAACGGCTGGACCTATTGGAACGATGCTTTCGCAATTCTTCATGGCATATTACTTTAAGTTTATATTAAGCCCCAAACAATATTTTTCTTAGTAACTAATTCGGAAATGGCGTATTTATTTAAAGGAATTAGTCATTGTTGCCCCAATAAGTTTTACAAGTTGTGTGAATAAACTAAAAAAATAAGTGATATCCCCATAAAAAACACTCCGTGTAAAAAAAACAGCCAGGTCTCTTCAACTAAAAAAAAATTATGAAATCTAAAAATTCTGCACTGAAACGTAGTGATATCAAAAAATGAGCCAAGTCAAAACTTTATTTGAAAATTAAAAAATACTTGGCGCATCGTTTTTTTAGGGCATTGTAGGTATACTATAAGTATATGTATTTATATCTAGCCTATACTTCTAAGCTATTTATATACACGATGCGCCAAGTATTTTTTAATTTTCAAATAAAGTTTTGACTTGGCTCATTTTTTGATATTACTACGTTTCAGTGCAGAATTTTTAGATTTCATAATTTTTTTTTAGTTGAAGAGACTTGGCTGTTTTTTTTACACGGAGTGTTTTTTATGGGGTATTATCTTCACGAAGAAACGACGAAGTAATTAAGGTTTTGTAGTAGAAAATTTTGTATGTAATGTTGTGTCCAGGAGAAAACAAGGCCAATTAAGATCAATCAATCAAATAAGATCAATCAAGAATTATTTTATTTCCTCCATAAAAGAAATACAATTTATTTTCTATAATCCATTTTTCCCTGACTTCCTATTTTCTCACCGCCTCCCTTGATTTCATGCAGACAGAGCCTATCTATAGGCCAAGCCTAATAGTATTTACTGCAAAAATTTCATTTAATATCCAGGTATCTCTGTTGTGATCCGCGAGGAACAACCGTGGTGTGTCCTCGTGGTCACCAACATCATGCAACGAGCACAACAGTTGCGTTGTTCAACAGAGATTATCTCCATTGATTCCACTTCAAGCTGCGACTCCACACATGCGAACTTCACAGTGGTTCTAACAGCCACTAAGGCAGGAGCTGTTCCTGTAGCAGCCCTCATACATGCAGATTGCACTATTGTGGGCTACAGTGCTGCATTTCAACTCTTGATAGAAAACTTTCCAGCATGCTTTGGTGGAAGAAATGTACGTATTCTGTTGGTCAGATCTGTTTTGTCTTTTGACATAGCTTTTGAATATATGAATAGTGTGAATACTTGGATTCTGTTTTCAGTCTCCTGCGGTCTTCATGACTGATGATTCTCGAGCTGAAAAGACGGCGCTAACGAACATCTTCCCCAGTGCTAAACAGTTTCTTTGCCATTTTCATATGGCTCAAGCCGAATGGCGGGGGTTGATGTCAGCTTCCAGTGGCGTTGGCGAACACGAGAGACAGGAATTGATGGGGACGTTTCAAAAGGTATTGTGTACCTCTGAACACATAATATTATTTTAATATGTTTTTATTATTGGGATATGAAACAATAAACAAATACTACTTCAAGAACTGTAACCTAGATCCGATTTGTGACACCTAAAGAATTTATTTTGAAGGCAATTTTTTCAATACGTACTCTGTTAAAACAAATAGTTAAGTTTAAACGGTCACTCCAGGAATTTCATTGGTTAGGGTTAGGAAAAAAATGTTGCCATCGCAACATACTCGTAGTCCTAAACAACTGTTTAAAATTTAGCTGAGTGTTGAAAAACTTGGCATAAATCGTATTAGTAATGGATTTTGTTTAAATCATTCTTGATGAAGAAATGTGATAAGTAGCCAGATGATTTGAATATTAAGTCATGAAGATTATATAATACTAGAGAGCCCCGCCATGTAATACATGACCCTATTTGCTATCTTTCTGGGCAAAAAGATTAGATTAGATTATTGTGGTTTAACGGCGCGTCAACGACGAGGTTATATTGCGCACATTTATTTTTGCATTTTTGCATTTAACTTTGTTGATATAAGAAGTGGACATGGGGAGGGGTCGACCTAACGGGCCCGATCCGGGGGAGTCCAACACTAGTGGGGAGGCCAGGCCGGAATGGGGACGGACCGGGGGGTGTGAGGATTCGGGCCGGCGGAACCCGATTTCAGGGAGATCACCATCTCGAGGGGGAAGGCCGGCCCGAGGGGAGGGGAGGGGACCGCAAATTTAAGGGAGGACATGGTTAGGCCGACCCTGGCTGCTCTTTGTCTGGACCTCACCACTGATCTGTCCGGCATGGGTAACCCTTACACATGAGCATATGCTCGCCGGCGTAGCTGCAATGGATCATTGGCCAACGCAAACCCCACCACCGCGCTAAGGTGGCAGCCATCGGTGGGGTTTTCCCTCAGTCGACAGGCAAATGCTGGGAAGGTACCCTCTAATAGGCCACGACCGCCTCCTTCCCACCCTCCATCCTTACCTACTATTCACCATCATCTCCCAATCATCCTCATAATCATTCATCCGTCGCCATTAGCCTCGTTGCAGAACAGTGCGACGTTAAGCCCCAGAGAAAAAAATACATCGCGAAAAATTGGGGATTCTACGACTGTAATACAGAACTCTGACTTTCATGCAGCAAAAAATATTATATTATATTTAAATATTATATTTATATTATTATTATTATTATTATTTTTTATATTTTATTTATATTAATATTATATTTATAATATAATGATAAGACAAAGAATAATGCCTTTTTAATGATTTGACCATGGAGTTTACAATTTAATTAAGCCTCCATGATTTGACTACATATGGGTTGATTATACAGCCCTAAACGTGTGTACTATATCTAACGTTCGATATAGTACGTTCGATATACGTTCGATATAGTTCGATATAGTATATATCTAACAAAACATTAACTTCATAGTTAATGTTGTCCTCCACACTGTCCTTGAACTGTCCTTCAGAGTTAGGACAGTTAGTTACTATTCTCTGAATAGAAACTCAAATCTCGATTTAATCTTTAGTTCCCAGTTTGACGCTCCATATAGAGCCACACCAATAATAATTAGCCGATATCAAGGAGGTAGACATCGCGTTTTCCTAGTAAAGTTAATATGATCAATTATTGCCTGACCTGTAGTTTTAATTATGTTATCTACTGCAACTTGTGAATGACGTTCATTAACGTCGCCTCTTCATAATAGTCCGATAAAGGACTATTACAAACATCAAATCTGTGCGAGTCGTCAATGGTGTAACTTCCAGTCACCACTAACAAAAGATTAACTTTGTATCGGTATTGTTTTAGTAACTCAAAGCCCGATTTATCTTTAGTGTCCAGTTTGACGCTCCACAGAGCGAACGGACTCAGAAGGGGGTAGGTTGCATTGAGCCGTTTATAGATATTATTTGCAGATCGTGGTGGGTCATACAGGGATTTTCTATCTAATGAATGTACAATTCGCTGACTCCCCGTTTTAATTAAATAATATTTTTTCCCGCATTTATAATATGAATGTCCGGAATGTAACAATGTAGCTTGGAATCTTTTAATCTGTTTGTCTAATCTGGTCTGCAGGTTAGTATCAATGGCTTTAACGTAAAGTTCAATACCACGGAACTTGACGCCGAACCCATAAAGTCCGCTTGAGATGTTTGCGTTCATTAACACTTCTTCACCCGACAGCAATCTCGCAATCTTGTCTCCATACGTGTCGTTCTCCCAAATAGCAAATGGATTGTCGTCGTCCATCATTCCAGTCACTACGTAATCAAGAGATGATGACGGCAAATGGAATCGATCTGCTGTCATGGCGTTGTAGAGATATTTTATGTTAAATTTGACATTAGCAATCAGGTGGGTGGTGTTGCCGTTGCTGTAACGCGAGGGGTGTCTCAGGTCCTTCATGTAATAATGTGCGTGAGGCATCGCAAACTGCTTAAATGCTTCGATCCCATTTTCATATTCTTTTATAATAATATTCTTTCGAATCATCTTATTCAGGTAATCTATTTCCTCTTCAAATTCACCGTCGTGGATATATCTCTCATCATCAAGAGGCACCGACAATTCAGCAAGATAATCGGCAAACTCTAACCTCTCTTCATAGTCCTTTACGCTGTCTTGTAGACTAATCATTGTATTAATCGCTTGAATAAGGTTATCTGATAATTTTTTCATGTCGCCCTGTGAGCAAAATCCTTCAGTTAAATCCACAATCTTGATTTTGAACTCGCGCATGGTTTCACCTAATTTCCATTTCAAGATCGTCAAATCAGCTCTCGTGCTATTCTCAGCTTTTGTTTTCCAGCTGTTTACCTCATCCAATAATTTTGATACAAAGGGGTTTATAATATTTTGAATCTCGGATTCATATAATTCTAGTCGTTTATTATCAATTTCAGCATTTATAGTAGACATATTTAATGCATCTATTCTCCATTTCTCTCTCATCTTCATAGAACCAGCCACATTTTCATTATCATTTAATCTGCGACTGTTTCGATCTGCGATGACTTCCGGAATCCTTTTTTCGTCTACCATTTTAAAATATTCTGCAAGGTTATCTTTGAATATTTCTCCATGGTATTTCCTGAAATCACTAGTCATTTGTTCAATTTGGTTTATATAATCTTGAGCAATGGCCTTGAACACCGACAGATCCGTTGACTTTCCATTATATGCGTTCTTTAGACGCAACCGGAAAGTCGCGTTTAAATCGTTTCCATCAAGCATATACGCTGGTTCCACTTCGGGATTCTCACCCTTCTTTGAGAGATGGTAATATTCTTCCAGCATAGCAATAACACCTTTCGGTACCTGAACTTGATACGTGGGGTTTCCGTAAAGCGCATCGGTTCCTATTTTTTCCAAGGCTAATAAAATACCAGATATATAACCGACGCTTATCAAGTCTTGAAGAGCTAATATTTCTTTTATCATAATGGATAATCCCTCTACTCCTCGATCGATCCAATTCCTTGTCTCTTTTTCTAATCGTTCAACCAATACTCTCATTTGACCAAACAATTTCTGAACTTCTGGCGAAATCTGATCTTCAATTATTCTCTTAGCTTCTTCAATCTTGTCATCCACCGTTTTCTTGTACCGTTTGTTGCGATTATGAATAAATTGTATATACTCTCTCTTCTGTTGTTGTTCCTTTTTCAGCATCGAAATCGTGTCCAGTTTAGTTTTTCTTGCTATAAATTCTCCCGCTAGTTCGTCAATATGCTTTAAGGTACGAAGGAAGTACTGCTCCACATCTGTAATGAGAAGTCTCTCCTTCCTCAAGCTCGTGATCTTGCTCAGAAGTGCAGTGAACATGAACTTGTGCATCCGTTTGTACTGCTCAATATTCTCTTCTTCTTCTTCTTCTTCTTCAAGATTATCACACACATTCCTCAGACCTTGCAGTAGTGACTCATACAGCGGGAGCAAATCGACCTTACCCTTCAGAGCATCACAGTTTTCATCAAGATATCGCAACTCGGAAAACAAAATTTTGGTGTCGTACATTTGATTCAATGTCGAATCATTGCTCAAGTTTACTAAGAAATTTGTAAATAATTCATCTTCTGTGTCATTGCTAAGGAGGGCTTCTTTAAAATATAATTTGTAGTGGGCTAAAACTTCTTTAAAAACATTAATGTTCTTAATTTTTTTCGGGAGTATTATACCCTCTTTGTTATGATCGTCAATACCAATTTTGGCCGGCTTTTCAATAATAATCGCATCCAAAATGGTCCAGTTGAAAGTGAGAGAGGAATTGTCAAGTGTCGTAACCGTTAGCTTCGCTTGCACGTCGCAACCATTTGGGCCCCACCAGCCCGCTTTTCCCCCTGACCCCGGCTTACCCACAGGACCTCGTGAGTTAGACACAACTATGTTCGAACTCTTGCCGAATGCGATCATATTCACTCTGCCTCCACGCCCTCCCATTCCACCGACTCCACCATCTCCACCATCTCCGCCTTGAGCCTGATCGGAATGTATCCTGTAGTAGTGAGTAGTTACCGCTCCCAGCGTGTACGATCTAATGTGCTTGTATTTATACCCCGATGCTTGCAGATAATCTGAACCGTTGAGACAAGAAGGGTTGTGAATCGCAGGAGGATTGTCAGAAAGAGGCAGAGTCAGAGGTACTCCTGCCGCTCCATCGCCACCATCTTGGCCAGGACCTCCTGGTCCGCCATTTGCCGTGATCGTCAGGAGATGTCCATCAGTGAACTCCATGCCAACACCCAGGAAACTCCCACCGTTTCCTCCTGGCAAACCTGGAAGTCCATCTACTCCACGTTGCCCTGGTTCCTTTCCGTCCGCTGCTTTTTCTAACCCTTCTGGCAGCACTGAATGACTGTTCAAATTGATAGTTGTTCTACCAGTGACCACCCACACCGGCGCAATAATAGTCACAATTGGATTATTGCTAGTCAGTAAAAGTCCCACTTCCTCATCGTCATGTTTCATGGTAGTTTCGCCTAATGGCCTATCGCTGTGCTGTTGTCTGGCGTGATACGAGTTCTCACCGGGATTAAACTGACCATAAATTTCTTTCTCGTAGGTTTTACGTACATAACTAACATTTACGTCAATATAAATCTTCTTCAAAGCTTGTATCCTCAGTGAGCCAATTTCGTAAAAACATGGATGTTTTATCATAATATCGCTAACACTAACTAAGTCTCCCATTACTACTAGATCACCTTTCCGACAAGTCATATTAAGTGGCGAGTTATTTGTTCTTGAAGCTAACCTATTTATTTTCTTAATTCGAGAGTCGGTCATTAGAGTGGGCATTGGAAATGTTTCGTACGAATTATTTGAATTTCTCATAATGGCGAGTTCAGTAATTTGATCAACAAAATGTTGCAAGTTCTCGTGAGTGACGTGCATACTATGCAACACTCCGAACTTCGCCCAATAGCCTGTCGAAGTTCTATCGTGCATTCTTAAATTGCATTGTACATAGTACCACGATAAAGTCTCATAAACTCCTTCCACGAATTTGTCGAATATTTGCGACTCGGTCATATTCTGAAGTGACTTTCGTGTTGATTCAATAGTTGAATTTGTGACACAGATTATACTAGACATCTGGTCATCTCCCAAAATGTCATTTATCTCGAGGAAACGATGTACCCATTCGTTGATATTGCTAGAAAAATTTCCGAGACCCAAGTTTGTGCTCAGCGCGAGAGCTTTCAGGATTTCCGTCTTAGTATATGCACTCTTCGAGATCCGTCCGAGCTCATCTCTTGCAAGTCGCAACTCGTCCCGAAAATAAAATAAGTCCGTTGCTTTTGTTTCTATGGCGTCAAAATATTTCTCAACTTCCGCGAAAATTTTGCTCACTATAATTGTAGTCATCGTATGTATTTCGTGCCGCCAGCCTTGAACTACGTTTCTGGCTTTGTCTGACATTGGGGTGCCGATATCGTCTGCTTCTTTTCTAGCGTAATCAGTATTATTTTTCAACAAAATCCATTCCGGGTATGATCCTTCAGACTTCGAAAATATGTGAACTCTCTTAAAACTGTTCCCGTTCGTTTCCAAAAACATAACAATCAACTGTATAGCAATTCCAAAAAGTACTCGGTTATTTCTGGAATTGTTTTTAACATCGTCTACTTCCCTGCTGAAGCAAATCTTCAGGTTTTCAAGGGACGTGGAAATTGAATGCATGATACTGTAGTAATCTAGATTCTCCTCGACGTCTACCACCTTGAGTAAAAAAGCGTTTTTAAATTTGTCCATGTTCCTCACAAGACCCGCCGTCTGCAGGATCAAAGTCTTTAATTTCGAGTTATCATCAAGACTCACAGTAGAGTTGTAATCCAAAACCAATACAAACCTGATCCTGTCGACTTGGTTGACGATGCGTCTGAAGAAATAGTTAACTAAAATCTCTTGAATGTAATTTCTAACATTTCCGAACCCACGGCAGTAATAGTAGGAAGATTTGGTTTTTCGTTCAACGGCGAGAATCGGGATATCCGGGTTCAACGTCAGGGAAGATTTAGGGACTATATGGGGTGATTCGAGGCCTGCATTTCCCAAGACAAGAACAATGTCCCTATCTTTGGTCAATTGAAATGCCTTGTTGGCATCTCTGACTATATCTATAAAATGATTAACTTCACCGCTGAATGGCGTTGTCAACGTATGAGGTAATCCGTCTGTCACTGGATCTGCTGGATTGGATGTAGTCATGTTGGAAAGCAGCAGACAGACGATCACAGACGAACATAGCCACGTGATGACGTCACACCGAGGTGTACTAGACATGACGTCACGACTGAAAAAGAACAACGTCAAATTACTGCCTATATTTTATTCTCATTATAATAATGCGTTTTTCGTCGCACTATTCCCCTTGAATTATAATGCAATGATGATTGGGAGGTGATGGTCTGATTAGGAACAAACTATGGAAGGTGGTAAGGAGCCATAAGTAGCGTATAAGTAAGGAATTGACTGAGGATTTTTATTGAGCGAGCGAAGCGAGCGACTCCATTTGGCTCTTTTAGCACGGACCTCTGTTTTTTTTTTTGTTTTTTTTTTTGTTTTTGTTTTTGTATGCTAAAGGAAGCAATAGAAGTCGCACCGTTTCACCGATCGACCTGAAATTTTGCACACATGTAAAGACAACCTTCTCTGTTTGCAGACCCAATTTTTTTTTGAAATCCATCCATTGGTTCAATGTTAAAATAAGTATCTCCTGATAGCCTAAAAAATGAAAATG